>SNQJ01S0000390.1:17323-42787 GCA_010110895.2 Picea sitchensis | reverse complement strand
GGGGGATTCCGAGCCTGGCTTGATTCCCCTGGTCCAGAAGGCAAAGATACAGTTGCAACATCAGTGCACACATTCTCTTGATCCAAATCCATCTAGGAAAGGTCTTCATTGTCAAAAGTTGTTGGTTGAGTCTCTTTTTTTTTTTAAATTTGCAAATCCCCTCACTTTTCCAGCCGTACGAAGTTAAAAAAAAAAAAAAAAACCGGTTTCAAAACAGGAAAAACCGGTTTTGTACGGAACCGGTCAAAAGCGGTTTGAATGTCCGGTTTGAATTGGTAAGCCCTGTGAATCGGCCGGTTTTACCGGTTTCGGTTCGGTTCTGGTAACACTGGTTTGAAGACAAACACACACTTCTTTATTGATCACGCTTACAAGAGAGTTGATTGTGCTACACTTGGCAAGCCTACAACCGGTACAATGACTACTTTGCTAAGAGAAGAGCCACTAGACTAGAGAAGAAGAGAGAGGAGAATGAGAAAGACAAAATGTTGTTGCTGTAATGAACCGACCAATAACCAACGTCAAGCCTCCAATATATAGCACAATGAGGGCACATATCCCAAGGGAGAGGAAGATGACGCATGGGTGGCTAAAAATGGAGGCTAAGCGCACAAGGGAGAGGGATATGTGAGGAGTGTGAGATGAGTGCGTGTATGTGAGAGTTTGCTGAAGGTTTAATGAGAGATATAGGCGGATGAGAGTAGATGAAAAGCTTGAGTGTGAGCGAAGGGAAGTGACTTGTTTAGGAGTAAGAGTTAAGTGGTGGATGCAAAGGTGTATGAGTGAGTTAGGCAAAATTTAGTGCGCATGAGTGCATGAGAGTGGCCAAGTCAAATTCGCCCTAAAATTTAGGCAATCTCCTAATTTTTAGGAAATTACAGTTTAAACTCAACTGAAGACGAATTTTATGGAGTTGATGCATGACAAGTGGAGAGGTGATTATACGGAAGAATATACGGCTAAATTTAGGCCTAGTTATGCGACTCCCCTTTCTCAATTAATTATTTATTACATGCTCAAGTCTTGGAAATCTACGCCCTATGCTTAGGTGGATACCACATCACTCTGTAGATTTGCCACATGTCGACCTCTGAGGGTGCCACTTGGCACTGCATGGATGATGATTGTACCTGCTAAATATAGAACTTTCTAAAAATAGAATCCAACTCCTAAATTTTAGGAAACTGGTTACCGTCCACATCATTTAGGAAGACTGGGAGAACATCTCCACATGTCACTGTGTAAAAATAGACATGCTAAAAATAGAAAGTTGTCCAAATGCCTTTGACTTTATATTCATTGTACTCGTTTTTCAGCAAGGGATACGAATATGCGATCAGAATTGACATGCGAGCCCTGGTGCTCAACCTGCTAAAAATAGTAAACTGTGCCAAATCATCCTGAAAAAGATCCAAAAGACTATGAATGTCTCAAGGATCAACAATATATGCTCGGAATGCGAATCCAGGTCCTAGAACAAAACTTGCTAAAAATAGAAAGTTCTCGCATGTCACTCGAAAAAGTGCCATTGGGCCTTAGAATCATGTGAGGACTCACCCTGTATGCCCATAACTGCTCCAAACTGTCAAGATACCCACTCAAACCGTGTCTCCTAAAAAATAGCAACACCTGTTGTATGTAGACATCTCTCTCAAAATGCATGGAAAGTTGAAACCAAGTTAACTCTAACTCTAAACCAAACAACCATGTATCGATCATATACCTGTCTTTCGTGGGAACCAACCTCTGCTATTCATAAGTGCTAAACTATGGGACAATCTCAGAATGCGAGCCAAATAGTCCATGTTGGCTTTTAACCCTCGAGATTTTCAAGGGTGAAAATCTAGGGGTTAACACCCCATAATGCAAGGTCCACCTGATAAAGTAAGAAAAAGATTCGAATCACCCAATGAGAGTGAATGTCCACAACAAGGATTATTGTGCCATAAATGAAGCCCCTTTCAAGAGAGGAATATTGTGACCTATGACCAGTGAAAAATGAGCCACAGGGTATGCCTTCGATCCACATAAGCATGATCCATTTAAACTAATCACTGCCAATATCCCATGGGTGTTCTGTTGACACGATTTTAAAGTGGACTGGCCCATGCTCAGTGGAATACCAAGTTTTATTCTTTCCACTTACTGGCATTTGGAAATGCATTTCATATGGCACTCCATTCTTGACATCAGAGTCTCATCCCATCTTTAATTTGCAAAACACATGTAACTGGTGCATGAAATTGTCTGGCTGTATGCCATTCCACTCTTTTTGATGACATAATTGGATAGAGTCCCTCGCAGGTCGTCGTTGACATGTTCTATACTATGGTGGAAACGTTAGAATCAAACCTATCTTTGGTTGTGTCGAAATGAACTCGTTTTCCTCAACCAAGTCATTTGCACAGTGAATTGTTTGCCTTTCTGCCCAAATTGGGACCAACACACTGATTGCATTTTATAATCTGAACATTATGAAGGCATATCTAATATTGGGTGCAAGAGATCTAAAACCATCTTCCTAGCGAATATTCCTACATGAGTTAACCTTCTCATTGATATCCTTCAATGACATTTCACCCTCATCCGAACTCAATACCATCAAAGCTTCCAACAATAATGTTTCAAGTTGCTTGTTGACTCATTTTATCAAACATGTCGCATGCATCCTCTATGCTCAGGGTTTCACCGTGTTTGATGATGGAGTTCGATGACCTCCCTCGTAGGGTCATCACTGGCATGTTCTTTGACAATCAACATTCCATACAAAACATTTCGTTGGCATATCTTGCCAAAACTGAGCATGTAATATTTCCCATCAATTCCCATATTCATCGAATTATCAGAACCTAACTGAAATTGCGGATGGGTTTTCTATTTGACAATAGACAAAGGGAGAGAAATTCAATTGTAGATTATGAGGTGACCCATTCGAACTTGACTGGGCTCTTTCTCCATTTTCAAGACTTCCTGGAGATTGATTGAAATCAGTGCGATGGTTTGAAATGAAGTTCTACTATATTCTCAACGTTGTGGGTGAAAGCAATGAAGCAAAACTTGCAACTTTTCGACACATATTCGAAACTCCTAAGGAAATTTGTCACCATAAGAACCCTCTCTCTCTCGCTGCACTAGAAAAATGCTTTGATGGACAATAGGATGTATTTCGGGCTTCAAATGTATTCGGATTATAATCATCCCTTTCGTATCCGAAAAATCAAGTGCCTCTAAAATTTTTGGGTCAATGTCTAACATTCATTTTGGGTCTGCACTTCGCAAAATTTAAGTTTTGTTTTAAGCTCGAAAAGATCCACATCGAACACATGGCATAAGCTTTCCTTAATACGATATGAGCATCAAACACTTGGCATATAACGATGCGTTTAACCTTTGCATGTAGCTACGAAGCATCTGGAAAATAAAACTAAGCTCATTAAATACATATATAAATGCTTCAAAGTTCTTTGTTTTCAGAACGTGATTTTGATATAACTTATCAATACTCTCTCTCTCTCTCTCTCTCTATATATATATATATTGATACTTCGTAAAATATTTACAAATTAGTAGTATATATCAATACTATATATAAATATCCTTTATAATTTTATATGTATATTTGTATTTATCTTATTTATATCATAACACGACACATAGAAATGTATTATACTATGAAGTGAACTACGATATATCAGAAATCTTTCACTTCTCATTTATGCAATGCAATACGGAGAACTCTCGAGTTTATCTTGGTTTTCTTTATGAGTTCGGTTTTTGTTTATCGTGATATCGTGTCAACGCTTGGTTAGAGCCACAAACTTCTCTTTCTAGCATTGATTTTGATTTACTACCAACCCTGGTGGATCACATCCATCGGTCTTTACTACTAAAGTGTTAGTGTTTTTAGAAGTGGGTGCAGGATTTCAGGGCTTGGACAACTAGAGATGTTGAGGTTCTCATGCGCTCTACGATGAGAACATGTCCCCATGTTCGAGCTAGATGTTACCCCACCCCATGCCTAGGGGTAACTACGAGAGATCATGTCTCATGGCCCGCAATGAAGACAATGATACTGACCATGATGATGATCAACATGCCCACAGATAACAGCCCAATAGCCCCCCTCAGATTGCCTCTTCTACTATAGATAAACCAAGCTCAACAGATCTAGGCAACTCATTGTATGGGAGATGGTAAGCTAGTGTGACCATGAGGTATGTTAGTCCTTCTTTCATGCGAAGTGTTGTGCTTAATTTACTAGGCATGTAAATGAGCATCATTGGTTGTAGTTGGAAAATGGATCACTAGCTCAAGAAGTTATGTTTGTTTCCTTGTTTCACCTTGGTAGCTAGCATCTATGCCCTAGTCTCGTGTTGTCACCGCCCAAGGAAAAGGGGTACTACTGGGGGGGCCTCACAAGGGTAATGTTTTGTTCCCCACCATACTTAACACTTTCGATCCTGGAGACAATCGTAGTGTACTAAACTTAGGTAATGGGTCATGGTCCATTCTCTCACGAGAAGAGGGGTTGAAGGCCCGTAGGTTGATTGCTTCTGCTAGCAAAAGAAGAATAAAAGAAAGAATGAATGCTAAAGAAAGAAAGAAAGAATAGCAAAGGACTCTCAAAACCAGCCCAAACTTGAGCTCTACCCTTTCCACGTTTGCCCCAGTCCCAGGGTATGATGTTATAGCTTAAAACCTTATAAAAGGGGACTTGCAAATATGATAAGAGGACAAATAAAAAGGGAGATAAAGGGGTTTGGAAAAACGTAGTGCTTAGAAAGAAAGAAAGAACAACAAACGACTCTCAAAAAACAGTCCAAACTTGAGCTCTTCCCTTTCCACGTTTGCCCTAGTCCCAAGCAATGATGTTATAGCTTGAAACCTTATAAAAGGGGACTTGCAAATATGATAAGAGGACAAATAAAAGGGCAGATAAAGGGGTTTGGAAAAACGTAGTGCTTTAAAAGTGGTAACTCAAGAGCAAGCGCACCCTCCACAAAGGCGCTCATAGAAATGGACTTGTTATCGCACGGTTTGTAGGAAAGGTCCAAGAGCTTGAGTCAGGGCTTGAAACCGGCGTAACAAGAGCTTCCCCACCCACTGTCACCTCAATGGGGAGCTCTTTCTATTTAGGAGGGCAAGTCCAAGGGAGACGTCCCTAAGGCAATCTGGGTTAAAGAAAGGCTAAAAGGTAAAAACCAAGTCAAGGAAACCCCTTTCACAGATTGCTGCCCAAGAAGAGATAGTCAGGAAGATAAGACCACTGATGATGCACCTGTTTGCGAGACAAAGGAAACTAGAATGTGCTTTTGCAGTGGGTTAGTACTTCATGAAATCAATGACTATCTTCAAATGTATATATGAGCAATGAATAAATATAATTATTGACGAAGTCAATGATTTAAACAAAGGGAAAAGTCACTTCTTCAATAAGTATATCAAGAGCATTCAATGTGTACAATTAAACCATGTATCATATCATTAATGCAATAAACATATCAAATTAGCTCATATACAATATAATGCTGCGTCACCTATACTGTTGCTACACTAGGTATGACGTCAACTTTAATTAATAGATCAATAATTGATGACAAAGAGCAAAACGTTTTGTCAAATCAGCTTATGGATGCAATAAACAACTCAATGTCAACCAAAATAGATGAATGTGGTCACAACGTTTTAGGTATAAGCAAGAAAACAAGACTATGACGTCACGACATAGATACTCCGCTGCCTCATATCTTTCCGCTCGACAAACCAATAATCCCGTTCATCACTCGCTTTCGTTAAATCTATAAGCTAATGTCAAATCACTATATAATGGGCAAATGTTTCATTCTTTAAACCTTCACTCCCGCGACACGACGAGAATTTCAAAATTGCCTATCCATCAACAAAGTCAGCTCAGACCAGATCATCTTTTCGAAGTCAAATCCTTACATGGGGAATTAGGTAAATTAGTAGAGTTTGCCGAAATTCAAAAATTAATTTAAAAATTCATTTTCTTCATCAAATTTCAAAATTGCCTGGTCATAAATCCGTATGAACTATAAGAGAAAATTCGCTTAAGTTAGAAAAACAAGGGTTTTGATGATTACGCTAAAAGCAGACTAACCAAAAGACGGGTGTGGCTACGCTTCGTTTCGGCTCATGCGTCTATTGCATGCCGACAGGAGCAAAACCAATCAACCGATAAACTCGCTTAATGGAACCAGGTGTAAAGCTGCAAAGGCTGGGCTAAAGCTCTCTCAAATCCAGTAGGTACATGAAGCATGCTGTGGGGACATGAAGCCTCAGCCTGCTTGTGTGTAGGCTCCCTGGGGTTTCGAGGATCAGTGATGCAACAGGATAACCAATAGAAATGCAGATGTTGAGCAAGCAGCCATTCACTCAAAGGGTTTGATGAAGAAATTCACTTACAAGATCATGAAGAGAGCCAATCCACACTGGTTGTAAACCTTCCAATGGCATGAAGCACCACTTTGCCAATGGCACTCCAAGGGTTCGTCCTGCTTCAAGAGACAAAATCCCGGAGACAAGAGCTAAAGGGTAGTCTCTCAAAATGAGAGCAGGTTATGTTATGTTTAAAATGAGGCAAACATCCTCTATTTATATGATTCAATGACCTTTAATTTACAAAATAGGTCAACAGAAATAGCCGACAAGGCTAACACTACGATATCCGGTTATTTGTCACTTTTACATTCTAAAATACCAAAATGAGCGGAAAATGAAGTCAAGTCCCTTTAGGAGGCGTTGGCCTTCGGGGGCATGATAACCATCCAATGAGCAAAGCGTTGCCACTCCTGGGGCTCCAACAACATGACACACGTGCCAAACAAACCCAACAAGGCTGCCACGTGCCCTCGAAATCGTCCAACATCTATGGTGGCGTCTTGCCCATCATGGTCCATGTCCCATCACGCTTGGTGATCCCCATAAACCATGATCTCGCCAAAACACATCCTGATGAAGTCCTCTTCTTCTACGTGGGGCTTGTCCTGAGCCACATCACCGCCTCGCCATCTAGCGTCCATCGGTGAATACCCGATTGTGGAGGTAAGGAGCTAATCATCTCCCCATGTACTTGTAGATCCTGCAATTTTTGTCAGCCCAGGGTATGGTCACGCACATCAAGGCCTCACATCCTCGAAGTCATCGGTCAAGACATCATAGCGATGTAATCCACATCTCATCATTAAAATTTATCAAATATGGCGCATAACATCCCTAGCAAAATCTTCTAAGAGCTCAAAGAGACTACGGACCACTGCCTGCAAAGCTAAAGGAAATCAAAGGAGCAACCTGTGGGCTAATACCCACAAGAAATGGAAAGTTTCATAGGGTTATTCAAACCATGTATAGTGATGTTGGTTTTAGGGATATCTAGTCATAGTCGGACCTAGGGTTGGTGGCAGAATGCGGGTGCGCATGGGAGTAGAACATGCCGCGTCATGGATGCAATTTTCCAAGCATATTGCCTTATCTTTCTTTATTTGCATTTTTACTACAAGCCTTGGCTGAGAGGACCGCCTTGGCGGGTGGCGGAAGTGACGTTACCCACTAGTATCGCCAGCGAAATGATAGAACCGTGATGAGGCCCCCTTTCTTTTGGCCATGCGACCAAAGGTCCATGGTTTGGTGACCGGATGATGGCAATGTCATACCGCTAAATGCCTATGATCATAATGGGCCGACTCATGATGAGCCTCCAATATCCTCTTGGTTAGGTCTTGCATTTATTTATTTATCATTTTCTTAGGGTCCCTCGGTTTCTTATAGGAGGCTTTTTGTACCTTCGGGGGATCCTGGTAATCTCTAGGTTTTCATTTTCCTATGGCTTTTATCTTTTTACCGGCTGCTTTTACCCCATGGGCCTTTTAGCCTTCTTTACAGACAAGATGTACCTGGATGGTCATCCTAATGGCTAGACAGGGAATGGGATAGATGAGTGGGGTTTTAAGATGAAAAAGTGATAATACTTGGGGGCCCGGACGATGGTTCTTCAAACCTTTGGTGGCTAACCAAGCCATGGTCTCAACTTGCTAAAATTTTGCCCAATCAATCCCCCAGCGGTGGTCAAGTAGATTAGTGTAAGATCCAAGCGGTTATAAAAGTGAAAAGAGAGAGATCTAATGCATACATAAGAAGGTTATAATGATGTGACACATACCATGATACCTTGGACCAATTACCTCATGGAGCAAAGAGCCCTCTTTGATACAAGACCCGGTGATGGGCAGAATACTTCTTGTGAGGACAAAGCTATTTGAGAAAGAAGAAGATGGGTCCTCGGACCATGCTCAAATCATGCTCTACGATCACTCGAAGAAGATGGGTCCTCCAGGACCATGCTCAAGTCGCCCCTGCTCTCGGTACTCCATGTCTAGGACCATGTGGGCCTCGAGACATGATCTCCTAGTTATCCCTAGATATCGGGGATAACAGGACTCAATGACACCATAAGCCATGAAGTAAGCCCAACACGTACGATTGTCACTCTTATTCTTGAAGGGTTTTTTTCTTTCACTGTTTCCCTCGGGACATATCCCTCTACCTGGATCTTTTCTTTCACTGTTTTGGTTGGCACACCTAACAGGGTCAGATGAAGGTCCTCCCATACTCAAACTTGCCAACTTACATAAAGTCCTGAGCTAGTGTGAAATTTAAAGGGGATACTGATGTGAATTGTTCATGTGGCTTATATCTTAAGTAGCCACTTAGTTTACATGATTCAAGGATTGGTATATCTTATGATCATTGGCTTACTTGATTTTATGTTTTGTTTTGATCTGGATGCCTCTGACATGGTTCTTTGAAGGACGCCACAGGCTTTTACCCAGGACATTGTGCCTCTATTGCAGGATATGGCACGTGTGATGCAGAGCAGTGAGTCACCCAATAACTTGACACATTCAGACAGTGGCTCTCACATCTTCAGGACCTTGGACGATGGATAGATGGGCTTGATTTTGACAGATTGGGTCATGGTGGCACACAGATGGGATGGAAGCCCACTTGTTGGGCAATGTACCCCAGGGATTATTACTCATTGGATGGAGGATGTTGCATCGATTGAGAGTTGGATGCCTTGCAGAGATGAGATACACCTCTCCACCTTGGACACAATGCTCTACACCTTGGACGTTGACCCTCCTTTGATGATGACATCACATTTTAGGGTTTGACGATGATGGGGCTTGATAACCACTTGGGGTACCATTGATGATATGACATGACCATAGACAAGGAGATGCACCTCCTTCCATGATTGCACCATGAGATGATGACACGTGGCCTTGGAAGGCCTTCACACACTCTCTTGGAGCATGACATCACCACACGTGTGACCGAGGAGGGCATTTTTGTATTGTTTTGACATGATTTATCATTTGTAAAGGAAAATTTGAGGGGTCGGCCCCGCTTAAAGACGCGACTTTTCACTTTTTGGTCTATTGGAGCACTAGGATTTACCTTATAAATAAGGCTAGCGCTCCATTCATTTGGAATATCATTTCCTCTCACATTTGTGGGAGTGCTACTTTAGAAAAGTTCGCTATCTCTTGTCTTTTGTCTCTTTGATCTAGTGCACACTTGTTGAAGGAGGATCTTTGTGCACGCTTTCTTGCTTTCTTGGATGTGTGTTGCTGCAACTAGGGTTCTTCTTACCTAGTAACTTGGATAAGTATGTAATTGTTGTAATTTTATGTCATAGCTAATGTTTTAAGGTGATAATTACTATCTTGTGCATGTTACTTTGTCTTGGTGAAACACTAGGGAGGAGACATAAGTCTTTCTCTCCTCCATACACATTATTGGTCCAAGTTTTGCTAGGGTTAAGAACCTAAGGCCCAAGAGGCTTTGCACCTTAGGGTTTTGATCCTAGTCTTTGATCCTTGACCTAGGTCCACTAGAAGAGAGAAAATGACACCTAGGGCCCAAGAGGCTTTGCACTCTAGGGATCATTTTCTTGAAGGTTTAGTCCAATGCCCAAGAGGCTTTGCACCTTAGGGTCGAAACCTCGTTCTTCGTTATCATCTAGTTCAATCCTCAAGGTGTTGCATGCTTGACTCCATAAGCCCTAAAATACAACAACACTAGTCTAAAGCTCTTCTTGTGGTGAAAATTGCACTTAAAATTAGCATTCTCTCTCTCAAAGTAATCTTACTAACCTCTCTAACCCTAACCTTAGCAAACTAATCATATATATTGTTGTTTTTACAAAAGTTTGCTACAACCACTAGTTTTTACTTTAAATTGTTGCATACACACTTGGAAAAGTGGCTTAAGATACTCAAAATTCAGATCTAGCAATTGGATATTATTGTACATGTTGAAGGCTTGTTTTATATGCTACATTTCTGAGTACTTTTTCTTGTTGTTGTTGCAAAACATAAATTGTTGTTATAAATTGCTTTATTGCTGTAATTTTGCAACAACCATTGAATTTATTGATTATCTAGTGTCGTGTCTAAGAGGTCATTTATGACCTATACAACTTGGTGATTGTCTATATTATGCTCCAAATTGTTTATTGTCTCGTATAGGTGAACCAATTACCTTGTTATCTTTCTTACCTTTCCTAGACGTAGACCTAACCTTCAGGTGACCAAGATAGGGGGATGTAGGCTAGACTAATCTTTTTATTTGATCCCTTGAGATCACCAGGCCAACCTCCTTTGTGTTGGACTTTCTTCCATCATTAAAACGAGGGAAGTCTTTACTTAGGTGACAGTGGTAGAAACTTCCAATTGTTACACAAGATTTGGATCTTGTAGAGGGCTTTGCACAAGTACAAATCATGTGATAACAAGTAGGACAAATGGAAGAAACAACGCAGCAACAACAATGAGGCAGAGGGTACAAAATAGGCCTTTAAAATCAATGTTAAGGGCAAAGGTAAATGGGCAAAGAAGTAAGGTTAAGGTGGTGGGTGAAGATGCAACCAAGAGTCTCAAGAACATCACATGCCATTACTGTGGCAAGGTGGGCCATATGAAGAAGCATTGCAGAAAGATGTCCGTTGATCAGAAAACCAACCAAGGAGGGCCTCAACAAAAGGCTCATGTCGCAAAGCACATAAAGGAGTCACGACACTTCACTAATAGGTAGGACTGGTTCAGGGAGTGTACACTACTTGTTCCTCTAAGGATTCATTGATCTTCAGTGCTGGGGAAGAGTTCACGATAGTGTGCAAAGGGAATGTGCAAATTTCCTTTGGAGCAAACATGTCAATTTTCCTTCATGTGTACTATGTGCTAGGCACGAAGCTCAATTTGCTCTCAACGAGTCAAATTATGAGACACTACGCCTATCTAGATGTCAACTTTAGCAACCATAAATGCTATATAGCTGACAAAGAGACCAAGAAGACTATTGCTCTTTCGTGTGGAGGATCATGGACTATTCAAACAGGTTCACATTAGACATGTCAGGGAGCATGCATTAACAACTAAGAGTGCACTGGACATCAATACACTTTGGCATCACTGATATGGGCACCTAAACATGACCTACCTCTCTCAATTGGCTTGAGAGAATTTGGTAGATCGACTTCTGCACATCCAACAACAAATACAAGGTGTTTGTGAAGCTTGCCAAGCAAGGAAGCAACATAAAGCTCGTTTTGATGAAGGACAAGCTTGGAAAGGAAACAAAGTCCTTCAACTCATTCATGCAAATGTTTGTGGACCAATGAACATGGAATCCATCACTGGTGCTAGATATTTCCTTTTTTTTGTTGATGACTACAGTAAGAAAATGTGGTTGTATTTTCTGAATTGAAATCAAAATTGTTTAATGAATTTCAAAAGTTCAAAGAATTAGTAAAAAGAGGCAGGTTGTCACATTACCACTCTTACGTCTTATAATGGCAAAGAATTATGTTCAAAAGAATTCAATAACTTTTGTGCTAAACATGGAATAAAAAGACAGTTCACTACACCCTACACTCCACAACAAAATGGAGTCGTTGAGAGGTGGAACCACACTATCATAGAGATGGCTAGGTGTATGATGGAGACCAGGTTTGTTCCAAGCAAGTTTTGGTCTAAGGTAGTCTTCACAACAATATATCTGTTGAATAGATCTCCAATGATAACAACGAAGCAGAAGACCCCAAAGGAAGCATGGTCTGAGAGGAAGCCCAAAGTTGATTATCTTAAGGTCTTTGGTTTTATTGCTTGTGCCTACATTCCAAATGATAAAAGAACCAAATTAGATAGACCCTAAGAGCAAGAAACTGATGATCACAGGGTACGACGACGGTCAAAAACCTTATAGATCGGTTGATGTTAACACTAACCAATGGAGTTTTAGCAGAGATGTCATAGTTGATGAAGAAGCAAGGCCCTTCAAGCCTTCTTCAAAGATCAAAATTACTAGAGAGCGACCCATCGTGGCTAAGGATTCAGGTGTGAATATTCAGGTAGCTCCACCTTAAAGCAGTGGTAATGATATCATTTTACAAGTCATATATGTAGATGACATCATTATCATTGGTAGTGAGGCAAGTGCTATTAAACAAATCAAATCTAGTATGAGTAAAGCTTTTGACATGACTATTCTGAGCCTCCTATATTATGGTATGGTGTAGAAGTTTGGAAAACAAGTAACAACAATTTTATCTCACAAACAAAATATGCCATAAATTTGCTCAACATGTTCAGAATGATAGATTGCAAAATTGCGATTGCACCTATGAAGAAAGGGTTGAATCTTTTAGCCAAGGCCGACTCTAAGGCAGTGAATAGGTCAGTGTACAAGCAACTAGTGGGGAGCTTGATATACCTTACAACCACTAGGTCTAATTTGAGCTTACAATGTAAGCTTCATTTTCAGATTCACCACAGTGCCAAAAGTAGAATATTGGACTGCAACGTGTTGAGAATCTGAAAGGGATACTTATAGCAGAAGCAAAGACCCTAGGCTCTGTGGGTATACAGATTTAGTTCGGGCAGGTTCTATGAATGATAGAAAATCTACTTCTGGATATCTCTCCAACCTCTGCAAGTGTGCAATCACATGGACCAACGAGAAGCATCATGCAATAGCCCTTTCATCGACTGAAGTAGAATATCAAGGAGCGGTGAAAGGATCATGTGATGTGGTTTAGCTTAGGAGGATGCTTTCAAACATGGAGATGCAATAGGCACGACCAATACCCCTATTCAATGACAATCAATGGGCGCTCAAACTAGCCAATACTCCAATCTTCCATGATTGTACCAAGCATGCTGAAATAAATTGTCACTTCATCAGACAACTAGTAGAGGATGGATCTATTGCACTGCAATATTGTCCCAAAGAGGACCAAATTGCAAACTTTTTTACCACATCTTTGGGACCTAACAAATATATTAAATTTCGAGATAAGCTTGGTGTGGTTAGTAGATTGACTATTAAGAGAGAGTGTTAGAGAAATATCATATTAATAATGGTCAATTAGATATTAAACATAGGCATTGATAAAGTCATTTCAACTTAAGGTTATATTATGCTTTTGTGTTTTATTTCACTTAAGTGTGTTTCTCACTCTATCCCACATTCATAATGTGGATTGACTCGATTTGTATGTAATCCTTTACAAGAAGGCTTTCACTTCTCATTTATGCAAAGCAATATGGAGATTTCTCTCGAGTTTATCTTGGTTTGCTTTATGTGTTCGATTTTTGTTTATCTTGATAACAAGTCCCTTTAGAGACGTTGCATAAAATGCAAGAAGAGTTGAATCAGTGCAAAATTAATATGGAGTGAGCCTAAGCCAAGGTAAATTTATATCAAGATTGACATCAAAACCCCACGGACGTTTGGTGTGAGTGAATACTAGCCGAGTCAGTCCACTTTATGAATGTGGGATAAACCGAGAAACACACTAAAGTGAAATAAAGAAAAAAACGTAATATAACCTAAAGTCGAAATGCCTTTATTAATGCCTGTGTCTAGTGCCTAATTTCTTTTTAACTAGAGCGTAATTTTGTATTCATTCAAAAGTGGCTGTAGCCAAAGCATACATTGAGTTACATAAGGTTGACTCTTATATTTTCCAACAAAATACAACCGTTTTTTTGAGAAAACATAAAAAAAGCTTCAAGCAAATTTCAAAATAGATGTTTCAGGATGGCCTATAGGTGGCGTGTTTCACAAACACTCCTAAAATACAT
Source organism: Picea sitchensis (assembly GCA_010110895.2). Classification (NCBI taxonomy): domain Eukaryota; kingdom Viridiplantae; phylum Streptophyta; class Pinopsida; order Pinales; family Pinaceae; genus Picea; species Picea sitchensis. The sequence continues at coordinate 28,619 of SNQJ01S0000390.1, read as the reverse complement.
ACAACTCTAAAATACATACAACTCTAAAATACATAAAAGTAACAGTAAACAAGTGCACTACCCTCATCTTCTTGCCCCTCTCATCAATTTGAAGGGAGCTTTGTCCTTAAATATTCACTGGCTCTCGTAATTGATGAACTGTCTCTTCCTCCTTATGCTTGACTTGAAGAAAATTCTTGGTTTCCTTGTGGTTGGAAGGCATTGTTAATGATTCCATATGCTGATTGAGAGTAAGAGTACGAAGATTATTGCACTCGGCCTCTAGAAGTTCTATCCTTTGCTTCTGATGCTAAAAATACTCATGTAATTAGTATTTTGATTGAAACAAGCTTGCTCAATTTTTGAAATTTTAGAGGACACAGACACAATGGAACTTCTATTGGCTTGAATTCACTTCTCATGGCGTCGCATGACTCTTTGGAGCTCTTGGATATTGCCCCTATCCATACCACCTAGATCTACACTAAAAGTTTGTTAATTAGAACAATGTAAAGGATCGAGCTTCTATCTTAAACTAACAACATTCCTACCAACGATAGTGACACGGTGCCTGATGGACAGATTTTTGAAATGGAAGGTTCGGGACCAAAAAAAACTCACTTCACTGTGCCTAGGTTGGAGACTCCAGTGTAATGCTTCGAAACACTAACCCGTCACACTAAACCAAGGTTCAAAACTTCGGGTTTTAACTTTCTCACCAAGGACAGAGACTGCAATCACTGGGGGGTGCAAGGATTCAAGGTTATTATCAACCCATAATCTGAATTGTTTGCTATAGGTAGAAGGGACTACGACCCAAAAGAACCCTTCTTCCAAATTGACAAATGCCGGTTACAAAGGTTCCTTGAACCAAAAGAGAAATTCATACCACAAAAACCACCACCCAAAGGCCTCAATTTCTCTAGGATTTCTAGAGAATTCAGAGTAGGGGAAATTGGGCATAGGGCTAGTATCAAGATAGACCAAAGGAACGCAATTAGAGGAATTTGCACCACTCAACTCTTTATTCATACAAGAAATAATTGAAAGGATAAAACTCATCCAGAGAAGAATTGAAACAGAGCAACTCCTAAACTTAACTATGGGACTTACCGAACTTCCATTCGCACAGCCTGCAAAGCATCCACACTCATTGCTTGTCCAACCCATTATCCCACCTTGAATGTACCAGGGCACAAACCGACATTCAATAGCCACAAATGAAGACTGATCTTGCATGGAGGGGAGGGCGTTATGTGTTGTTGGGTTGCCCTTCCCAAGACTTTGCCAATTTCCAAATAAATGTTGAATCATGGTGCTATTAATTGAGATTAAAGTTCCAATTAACTATGGCTTAGGGGATGTTCAAATGTATTAGCTCCCCTTTTTTAGCCTAAGTTCCAGGCCCAACCTTAGTGGCACTCTTGTCCCATGAGTTTGTTTCTTCATTCAAGTCCCTTTTAATGTGGAAAAAGGAGACTTTAACAAAAGAGCCAAGTTCTTGGTTAATTCGGGATATGATGGTTTTCAATTTGGCTCCTTCAGGAGTGCATTTACCTATCATTGCTTTGACGATAATCATTGTGTCCTCAAAGGCTAAGAGTGACCTGATATTTGCCTGCTTTGTTATAGTTAGACCACACCATAGAGCATAAGCCTCAGCTAGGTTGTTGGATAAATTGCCTAAGTCCCATGCGTAAGAGATTATTGTAGTTCCTCTGGGATCATGGGGACTCTTGCTCGCTCTTGGCACACCTGATGTCTAATTTCTAATTGACCACTTGTGTCTTGCCTCTAAAATTGCGCAAGTCCAACTTAATTGGAGTAAAGGGATCATAACTATGCATTGTTCTAAAAGGATTCATACTTGTAGTTTGCTACTTACAATTATTGTAAACAATTTTAACAAAATGAAGTCTTTCTTCCCCAAAAATCTTTCGAACAACCATGTTCTCTGAGTATGTCCTCCATTACTTGATTGACATTTTCTATTTGTGCATCTATTAGTTGGTGATCCCCACTACTAAAATTCCATTGAGTGTCCAAAGATTTAAATCAAACTTTCCAAAAATGCCTCATGAGCTCTGGATCTTTGTCATTCATAATGCTGCTCTTCAGGAGGTGAAAGTTTGAAAATACTTCAACAATTCGAAATTGTGCTATGCTGTCCATAGTGGGAGTCCTTATGCATTGAGTAAACCCTATTGTTTTGTCAACCAGTCTATTATGACCAAAACATGATCATTTTGTTTTATTGTTTTGGGTAACAAAGTCCATTGAAATACTTTCCCATTTATTTCTTTTTATTGGCAAGGGCATAAGTGCTCCCACTACTAGAACATGTTATGCCTTGTTTACTAGGTAGGTTTCACCTGTATTCACATACTAGGCTATGCCCATACTTCTCCAATATACATGACGACAAGCTTGTTTAAGCAATGCCATAGTTTCCTAACACCAAACATCTTGCTTTTTCACACCTTTCATTTCATCGCTTAATGATCTCTCAATTTGATTATTCTTCGAATAATGTTCCAGATCTTAATTGCATGAATTACTGCGAGTAGTTCTTTCTAAAAGATCAAATATCTTTACTTGTATGCATTCATCTAGTCCCTCTCAAGTAGTTACCCTTTCATTCTTATGGATGCTAATTGGGTCTTTGTATACTTTGATGACTTGAATATTTTGAGAGTATATTGCTAATCATTTTCCAAAGACGATATCTCCCATATATTCAATTTGTTTATGAAAGAAATCACAATTTGACAATTTGGATGCTTGGCTTATTGCAACAAATTTAGAGCCATCTTAGGGTATTATAGATTCTGTTGCTTTGATTTAGTAAGGATCAAAGTATCATGGAGAAAACCTTCTACAAACTTCCCAAACCAGGGTATGAAGAGATTATTCGTCATCTTTGTAACGTCCCCACAGTGTGTGTAACCGAATCTTGCAATTGTGCACCTCTTGAGGGTGTGCAACACCGCGACCTTTCTCACTTGGCTGCTTGGCAACACCAAGGATACTTCATCCGGAATACGCCTCTTCACCTAGAGCATACCCATACTCCATTCTAGTCTACCATCGAGTCGCACTCCTACTCTAGTGAAACTCTTTTATACGTAGACAATTGTTAACAATAATAGTTAGTCATATATAAGCATACATCCATGAAACAAATAGAACACTTGTGAAACAAACAAAAGAAACACATATATAGTGCGGGTGGGACAAATCGTGCCTAACACCCGGCTAAGTCTTTGTTATTGCGAAACAATTACAATATGAGCACTATCGGTTCGATTTACAAGTTGACAGAGTCACACGACTCACCTCACCTCACCATGACACTCATACACAGATTCGTCACATCAAGACTATCTGTCGCAACCGTCTCCGCAAATTTCTGCAGTGCACCTCAAACGTGCCCTCAACCGTAGGTTTGCCGTCTCTTCTTTGCTGTACGGCTTCGCATAGACCTATGGTTCTGTCTCCTAGCATGCCTCCTCAAACTTGCAACAAGAGATCCCCCAAACTCAGCCAAAAAGAAGGTCACCCCAACTCTGTCCACCAATTTACCTCAAGGCAACACAAATCTTCCCATGTGGAGTGCATTGGCTCCTTGAGGGAGCTCGTCTCTCTTCGTCTAAGTTTGCCTCAAAATTGCGGAGTTGATCTCGCTCTCCTTGTTCTTCAAATTTGCCTTCCATGGTTGTGTGCCCTTGTTCTCTTAAAGGGACTCCAGAGGTCACCATCGCGAACCGTTGCATCCTTTGGGGGTGTTGCACCCCTTCGCGAACCCATGTGTCCAAACGAATCGTCGCCCCCCTTCGCGGACTCGGTCGCCCAAACGAATCGTCGGACCCGGTCTCCCAAGCTAACCCATGCGCTCGTCAATCGTCGTGCCCCTTGAGACTGATCCGCCCCAACCTTGGTGTGCCCCTCATACCAGTGCACCCCAATCTCTTAGTTGCTTCTCACTTGGGCAAGCCCCTTGGCGTGTTCAGATGCCCAAGGTGCCCACTTGCCCAACTAGTACACCACTTGGGTGCCGAAGTAACCCCAAGTTCCGTCTCCTTGAGGACTTGGGCGAGGTTCTCCGCGCCCTTCTAGCCAAAGACCCTACATCCTCCCCCACCTCAAGTCATTGCTATCCTCGACAACATCCACAAAATCTGCGATCTCCAAGTCTTTGCCCGAACTTGTGCCCCCTACTGCAACTAAGTCTGCTGGAAACCCTACGTTTCGTGCCAACTGGAAAGCCCAAATTCTGCTAAAGTGGAAACCCCAAGTTTCCTTGTGAAGTGGAAACCCCAAGTTTCTAACTCGCACTACAATCATCCGCAACTTGTGCAAGCATCCACACTACCATGCCCAAAATTGTGTGCGACCAAACTGTTCGCTACGATGGAAAGACGTCTCCTTCCCAACTCTGTCCGCAATGTCTAAGCTACCACTGTCCCGTTGCGGCGATCACTCTTTGCTCTACTGTTGTTGTTGTTGCTGCAACCTCAATCAAAACTTAAAAAATGTCTAAGTGTTGAACTTCTTTGAACCTGCTGCTGCGCCCATACTTCAACCATCTCTGTCATGTCTTTGCGCAATGCTAGCCTCAAGTCTTGCACTAGTTGGGTAGCTAGTCCAACCGTCGCGTCCAGTTCTTGAAATGTGCATCTCCATGCCTGAACTTAGTATTTGCTGTTCACATCTCTGTCACTCCATCCAACTCCAAAGACTAAGGCAAGTGTCCACCCTTGCCTCACTACTGCTTCCATTGTCCGATCTTTGTCAAGGAGATCCTCCACAATGTCTAATTGTTTCACTTTGGACCTATTGGTGTGTTCGTACTTTGTGTTAGAATAAAAGAGATGTGCTTGTTTTTCCATAGACAATATAGCAATATTGTCACCCCACCATAGGCACGCAGCCACCCCCAAGCACCTTTAACCTTGACAGAGAGAATAATTTCGGAAGTAGATCTTAAAACCAATAGCCAACCAAGGTAGTGTATCTATCTCGAAGGCTAACATACCAAACAAAAAGTCCAAACCATAACCAAATCAAAAAGTCCAAACCATAACCAAAGACCAAAATCCCAGTTGCAGTAGCTGCAATTGCACTCCCTCTCCAAACTTGCGCACCACTAATCTTTATGCAATTGTGAGAATGTGAATGACAAATGAGCTCTAGCGCCCTCTTGTTTATAATGCTCTTTGTCACCTGTCCAGGTCGACTTCTTCTTTTAGAGGTTAACATTTAAATATTAATTATTTTATTGAGACGACATGTCTTCTAAGGTTTCTACACATTTGTTTAGGGTTTCTCTTGCTTCCCCGAATATTCTAGTCTCGCCAAAGGTTACACATGGAGGTTAATACCTCCCACAACTACCATAATATCAACACTCCCTCCTAGCTAGGGAGGTGGTATTAAGGGCAATGGTCTTGAGCACAAACAAACCATTCAACCGGTAGCATCATCATAGCCACACGTGCTATCTCATGATCACCTAGATCAACTCACAAGCAACATCACCACCATCCGTATCATCTGATAGCATCAACTACATCATCTCTCAAAGACATACTCCACCTGAGTAATCGAGCATGATGCTGAATAAGTCACTCACTGCATAGAGTGATACAAGCACGATTCTTCTAATCCAGACATACGTTCTAGAAGAATGACTGTTCGAACAGATGTTGAAAGCCACACCATGGGCTACAGAGACCATTCCTGCAGGAATGTCAGTCTCAGACTATTTTCTAATTGGGTCATATGTACCATAGAGATCCATCTCTACCCATATGCCTTGGAAAATATTGGTCCTAAACCATTTTCCTAATTGGGCCACAATCTGTGCCTAAGGAAAATACCAGTCCATGATACGTCAACAAACTGTCAACCTGGAACATTCTCCACAAAGAGAATGTCTGTCCACCAACAATCTGTTCTGTCTGGACCATTCTCCGCCTGGAGAATGTCTGTCCACTAGCACACTGACTATCCATCTAGCTGGAAATCAACTCCAACACTAGTGGTAGTCTCCATGGCACTCAGATAGTAGCATACTGCTGCTATAATGCCATCCAATAGAACACAACTGTGTCTATCCATAGTAGTATACAACTACTATCCAGTGGTACACAACCACTCCTAGTAGCACACAACTAGTAACCAGTGACACACAATCACTACCAGTGGATCACATCCACCACAGTAGCATACAACTACTGTTCAGAGACATACAGTGTCCACAACAATCATATCATCTGATATGAACCTGTATAAACAATATCATGATACAAACTGAGTCATCTTGGCCATTCTTCCACCCACATCTGTGAGATTTGGAAGAGCATCTGCCCTCAGAAAGTAAAGCATCAACCATGGGCTCTCTGGACTATTTGACTATTCTTCCCTGGTTTTTGAGCTTGGACCATTCACCTAACTAGGCCATTCCTCAGCACTAATCACAGTGCAACTTGGAGAGAATGAATCTGCCCTAGGGAATGCCTGTCCATGATTGCTGAACCTGGACCATTCACCGAACTGGGCCATTCTCCCGACACTAATCACAGTGCAACCTGGATAGAATGAGTCTGCCCTAGGGAATGACTGTCCGGACCATTTCCTAATGGAAATGACTGTCCTACACCAACCTCCTATAACAGACCATTCTTCAAAACTGCTCACAAGTGTGAACTTCGAAAGAATGACTGCCTGGAGAGGCGGACCATTCGACTTGATCACTACTCCGAGTGTCTGCCAAGAAGAATGACTGTCCTAGACCATTCCCCCACACTGGCCTCAAGGGGAATCACTGTCTATTGTACATCAACAATCTATCGGACCATTTTCATTACGAAAATGACTGTCCGATCTGGACCATATTCCGAATTGGAAAATGCATGTCCGTCAGAGATCTTGGCCCACTTTCCAAACTGGAAGGTGACTGCCCAACCTACCATTTTCCAAATTGAAAATGGCTGCCCATAAATCACTAACATATTAGTGCTCCCTCCCAACCAGGGAGTAATCTCTTCCTTTTCCAATAAGGAAGTCATCTCCACGATTACCAGCTTGTCCCTTAAGTACGCAAACTTTTTGTCTTGGACAGAGGCTTTTCCAAAATATCTGCTATTTGCTCATTTGTGAATATATACTAGAGAACCACTTCTCCCCTCTGGGCTCTATCACAGAGAAAATAATACTTGATCTCAATGTGCTTCGACCTGTCATGGAACACCAGGTTCTCTTAAAGCTTCACACAGCTCTGGTTATCACAATATATCACAATCAATCCAACACTTGATCAAACAGTCCAGAAACCAGCTTACGGAGCCATACTGCTTCCGTACAAGCATCACAAGCTGCAATATACTCTGCTTCTGCAGTGCCGAGTGCAACAGACTTCCGTTTCTTGCTAGCCCATGACATCGTGGCAAAGCTCACATTGAAACATATCTAAGTAGCAACTCTTTTGTCATCTGCACTTCCTGTCCAATTTGAATTGATAAATGCATGCCACTGTATATCATAACTCAAACGTCCCACAAAGCAAATATCCGACTGAGTATTCTCTAAATACATTAACGAGCCAATCAATTGTCGATACATAGACGGGCCTACTGGATCAGAGTCTCTCAACTTCTTCAGATCTGTCATCATGGGAGTTTGCCATGGATTTGCAATCCATCATCCCGGACTTTTGAAGAACCATTTCAATATACTTCCTCTGTCATAGGAAGTTTTCACCATGCTTCTGCTGTACATAAGAGGCTCTGCATCAAGTTTGCTTGAATCCATACAAGGTCTTCTTCCGTCTGCATACAAGGGTGTCTTTTTGGTATACCTCAAAACCTTGAGGTTGCTATACATACGCTTCTTCTTCAATTACTCTGTTTGAGAAGAACAGTCTTTACATTGATCTGATGTAAACTCCAACCCATGGATACTGCAGGAGATATAATGGCTCAGGTAGAGGTATGTCTGGATACTGGAACAAGCTGTCATCATAGTCTTCTCCCTCCTTTTGGGAGAACCCTCTAGCCCTGAGTCTCGCCTTGTATCTATCAATGCTCAAGTCTTTTTCATAATTTCTCACATACATTGTTCTTCATCACAACTTCCTTCCATTCCTTCTGCTTGACTGCTTCTAGTGGGTTCAAACTGGTTCAATTGTTGTTCTGTCTTTTCTTTCTTTCTTGGAATCTTCATGTTCTTCCTCATGTTTCTCTTCAATGTTGGAGTCCATGAAATCTTCTATAGATTACATGTCTTTCTTTTCTGAAGGCCCCAACTTTTTCCTTCCGCCATAGGAACATAAATGTAGATGGACAACCAAGGATATTCAAGGCTTCTTTTCAAAGAAGACTTCTTCTAGAGTCAAACTGAACACGTGTTGCTTATCATGGCTGCTACTTCCAATGAAGAACATGGATATATACTTCATAGTCTTTACATATTCTTCTTCAATGGATCATATCGTTGGGGATTAGCTCCCACCTAATCCCGACTTCATGCCTGAATGAGCAATATGGATGCTCTTCTTTTCGAATTTTGTGATCAACTCCCTCCATTTGAGAGAATCCATGCTTCCGTCTCCTGCATCTCTCTTTGCTTTCTGCAAAGTGTCACAAGCTTGTTTTGGTTTCCTTTTGATTCCTGACTTCCTTCGAGTCTGACTTCTCTGAGTCTCTTTAAGTTTGTTTCTATTTGTTTTGATTCCTGCCTATCTGGCAGTTGTGTCTTCTTCTATGACAGCTTCCGCAAAGATTGTTCATCAAACATATTTCACAAGGGTACCTGCCCAAAACAAGAACAACAAGAGCAAACAAGAAATATCTATCTGGAGGAGATGTTAGTTCATCTTGCGAACACGTATAATAAGCATCTATATCAATAGTATTCATATGCAGTCAAGTATTCATTGCACCTAGCAATAATAGAATCTTTCAAAGACTGCTTTCACAGTTTGTAATGTAGCAACTACCACCCTTGAATCTTGATATATATAAATTTTAACAATTTAATCAAACTTGGAACCTAAAGCCTCACTTGCTATGGAGGGTGCGCTTGTTCTTCTGAATGCACTGAATCCAAGATTACAACTTGGACAAGGTCTCTAGTACTTTCCTTGCAAACACACTCATGTTTTGCTAGATGATATAACTTAGATAGCATATACAAGTACCTTTGAAACCTTGTAGCATCGTTCAACTCGTCTTCCAATCTGAAACTAGATACCATCTTGACAAGAAGAGATTAGAAACTCAATCAGAAGATTCAATGATTAGAACAAGCTAGAAACTCTAAAATTTCAACTTTGACCACAAAATCAATTTGACCAGAAGTCAACCTTTGACTTTGACCAGTCAAATTTTGACTTTGACTTTGACCAAAAATTCAAACCTGACGTTTTTGCTAGTTGAGGGTACCAAGAGGTGTGCTAGGCTAGGCCCCACTAGGATGTCAAGGAATTAGGTCAAATGCTTCACCAGAAGTGCCCGAACACAAGGGTTAGGGTTTGTTGCAGTTGCATAATCAGAAAACCTAGATGTATCTGTAATTGTTGCCACAACGAGTTTAATGAATAACTTACCAATCTATCTTCCAGTGGTTAGACTATCTGAAGATAGTGTGGGCCCATATCCTGTTAGAATATAAGAGATGTGCTCGTTTTTCCATAGACAATATAGCAATATTGTCACCCAACCATAGGTTTGACTTCCTTTCGCAATTCAGTCCATCCGCACAACAATCTCAAACCAAGGCTAGGTCGCCCCTCACCTTGTTGCACTATGAAGTTACCCCAAAACAAAGTCATTTGCGACAACTTGACTCCACTATCCACCTCATAGCACAATTAGCCAATCCGCTCCAAGAACCATACGTCTAGACTTCCTTTGCCCCACTACTTCATCACTCGACGATGCTGCTATGTCTACCTCTTTGTGCCTAGGAATGGTTAGGATTCACCCTCAACCATGCTTCCCCAAAGCAAGAGAAAACGCCCATGCCCAAGTGACACTTCATGTCACAATCTGATTGTACGCACAATCCTCCAAACCAAGGCAAGTGCTCAGCTCACCTTCTTTCATCAAGTCACCTCTTCGCAACTCAACATCTGCGATGAGTGTGGCGAACGTGCCTACACTCCTCAAATGTCCGAATGAACTATCCAAAGTGCTCCAAGTAGAATAAGTCACCTCAAAGAACTTCCATGCCTTAGGCACGTTTTAACCAATAATCTTGCCAACCTCAACCAACGACCCTCCTAGATCTCCGGGTCATCGCACAATCATCTGCAAAGCCACATTCATAATGTTCTCCATGTTTCTTGTCTCAAGAAGGCGTTGGGTAAGCACCAAACAGCTTGGACAACGTTTCCTACGTTTGATGATGAGGGCAAGATCATTTTAGAACCATAAGGTATCGTTTCCACTAGAGAGAAAACATTGCGATCGCGAGTAATTAAAGAGTCTCTCATCAATTGGAAGAGCCTACCAGAAGATGATGCTTCTTGGGAGACAGAGGATTTTCGTCAACAACATCCGTCCTTACCCATGCTTTGAGGACAAAGCATTCCTTAAGGGGAAGGCAATGTTATATACTATGTTGCATTGGCTTTGGGGACGGGGGGACGGCGGGGACGGGGGGACGAGTTTCTGGTACGGCTAGAGCGCACCCCCAAATTTTTCAGGGGACGGCAGGTCGGGGACGGCAATAATATATATTATTTTAATAATATATATAGACTAACTATAAAATTAAAGTTTAACTTAAATTAGACTAACTATTACAGTGGCCTTTAAAATAATAGTGGCCTTTAAAATTTAATATATATTAAAGTTTAGTAGTTTACTATATTAGACTAAGTTTTAATATTGATATTTTGGAAAGTTTTGATAATCTTGACTTATTTTTTATATTGATTGCTTAAATCAGTTCTATGGCTTGGTGTCTAACACGGTGTCCAAGTGGGAGGATACAGCAGGAGGGTTTTCATTGGTAGCTAGAACACATATCCGGAAAAAAAAGCATCCTAAAAGTTCAGATTCTGTTCAGCCTGTGAGACTTGTTGATTTTTTGAGCCCGATGAAGAATGGTGTGCCAAATTCTGAAGCAGCAGCTTAGAAGTTTTAACAGTTGTTTGTAATTCAATCTGTAAATTTATGTAATTTACTAATTTGATATTTTCTTTGGGACTTTGCCCATCTGTAATTCCGAGATCTATTTCATTGTATGTAAAGTGTTTGATATTGTCATTTATATGATTATAGAAATGTCTCTTTAATTGAATCCCTACAGC
>SNQJ01S0000390.1:0-17261 GCA_010110895.2 Picea sitchensis | reverse complement strand
TAGTACTACCATCACCTAAGAACATTCTAGAGGAAGAATCTTCTAGAAGTAGAACCTTCTAAGAAGTCTTCTTACATTTATTATATCTAATTACCCATTTATTATATCTAACTATCATAGTGGACCTATTCCACCTTACATTAAATGGCCTCCACTATTATCACTATGGGATCTCTGCGCCCTCCCCCCCACTACCTCTCTAGCTACCTTACATTCCATCCCCCTTATGAAAGCATTGTCCTCAACGCTTGATGTACAACCATATACCAGGATCCCATGGATAAGTGTGGACCACAATGCTGAAGTAGACTAGAGAACCATGGTCTCATTGAGAAATGGAAGCCACCATGATGAAGTAGTCCAACTGCTATTGTAAACCATGTTCCCATGTCCAATTTTTCATGTGAACCCCACATGGAAGATATCGGCACCCAATAACCAACTGAAAATGATGCTCCAAAGACTGACACATGTCATGTGGATCCAAATAAGAATATCCATCCACATAGTGGAAAATGGTCGTAGCAGAATCTGAAAGAAATAATATTGTTGAGTGCAATCTATGTCGTATAAATTTCTCAACGATTTAATGTCAACCAAGAGCTCGTAATCTTAGAGGCACAACACAATATGTGCGAGGATTTGAAGTTGTCTATTCGAAACTACTAAAGAAAAGAACATAAAGATAAAATAACATGAATATGCAAATGACAAATTTTACCTACTATATACAACACATAGGTGTACTGGCATCAGTGCATGGGGGCCCTTCCATCCTTCAGTAAGTACACCATAATCTTAACACAAGATAGAGATCAAAATGGAAGCATGTCTTGTATTCAAAAGATTATGATTACATCTTCATTTCAATATAAAATCTCCTCTATACTTAACCTCAAGAATCAACCTATCAATTCAAAACATGAGCATTTCCTGAACTTCACACCTATATCTCCATCTCTCTTTCTCCATTTCTTTTCTTTTGAAAGGAGAAGGCTCTCCTATTTATACAAGAACATAAGAAGCTACCCCATTAATGGAGATCCACTATTCTCTGCCTAGATCCATAAAAATCTCATATAGTTACAACCAAATGGCAAAAGATGAGACACATATCCTCTTTGACCTTTATCCAAATCTCCTTCCATATCTTGAAGGGAATTCGAATTTGAGTATTGGAGGCCACATAAGAGTGTCTTGGAAGCTTCCAAATCACCTACACATGTCACCGAACTCATTCTAATTGTTAGGTATAAGTATAAGTATATTATTTTTTAAAGTTTAACCACAAATCCACTTAAAAATGTTAAGAATTAATAAACTTTGGAAAAACATAGTTATAACCCAATGATGAGATAAATGTAATGATGTGGAGGTGAAATGAAGGTGACATGAAGGTAATATGGAAGTAATGTGAAGGTATTGGTGAAAAATGGAGTGAGAATAGGGACTATTTTGAGGCCCAACAGTTTTCTCCCGATTTGGGTTTCCACGTAAAACACTGGTGTACTTTGTATGTGTATGTTTGTTCATTTGTTCATTGCTTATTTACTATACAGTTATTGGATGGTAATGCTTCATTGATATAACACTTGAATTATATGGTTAAAAATGATTAAATTGCTCTATTACTAATTCACCCCCCCTCTAAGTAATCCAACAATGTTAAACGATAATTATGTTCATATGGGGTGGGTGGGGGAATTCATATGTTGAAAGAACACTTGGCTGGTAGAAGAGGCTAATTTGCCCCATGCATGGCTCCATTAGAGGAGATTGGAATTGGAATTGAAAAATCAACTTGCAAAATTTGAAGAAGACAAGGCTAGGAAAAATGAGATGATTGTAGCATGTTTTTCAGACTCTAAAGCCTAGACTCTAGAGGCTATTTAGAGGCTAGAGCCTCATTGATTATGTATTTTGTTGCTGATATGTGTTACTGACCAATGACAACTGTTATCATGTAATGTATTGCACCTTGTGCCATTTTGAAACTTTTTGATATATTCACCTTTACTTGGTATATGGCTTATGCATGAGTAGACTTTGAATATTTTGTGACTTGTTTCTATTGATTTGGAATCTTTAAAATATATTATTTTTATTAAATTTAAATATTTTCTGTATTTTTTTGGTAAAATCGAGTCGTTGAAATCAAATCAGTTCGAGTCAATCCCGAGTCCTAGTCCGAGTCAGAGTTGACCTTCGACCGATTCTGAGGCCGAGTACGAGTTTTAAAATATTGGTAAAGAACATGTGTGACCAATGTTGCACAACTTGAAATTGCTTCTGTCTCAAGCCCTTTGATTCGTAGTCGTCTTGGACTGGATTACAAAACATTGAGTCAACTTGAAAAAATTAAAAAATATTCAAATTTTAATTAAAAAATATAAATTCACACACAACAGTGCAAATATGCATACAAATACCAAATATGTGTGTTTGTTGATTTTTGTTGCATGTAAGGGTGCAAATAGGCAAAATCACATTGCGATACATAAATTGAAAGTTATGAGATATATACAATTATAGTTCTAATAAACTAAATAATAGAGTGAGATATAATATATAAACATTGAGGCTCTAAATGGCCTCCAAAGGCTGAAATCATAAAACTGTAATCTAATGGTAAATATCCGTGATGGCTCACGAGTCATTAGGATTATCATCATAGGTTGAATCCTTAGGAATGCCCTCTGAATTAATCTTTGTTTATGTTGGACTCCCCTATTGAGTGATTGCCCCTCAAGGTATACATTTGACTCATCCATCTTTGGTGGGTTAAGCGACTCCATGTCCGTCTAGTTGAAGTTGTCCCAGTGAAATGTTGGTCTCTGACTCTCCATGATCTAGCCTAAAGAGGGTTCGATCAATTGCGACACTGTACAATCTACAACAAATATGTTGGACAGTGGTTTGCGCCTCAACCAAAGTTTGTGTTGCACAAAGACCAAATCATTTAACTGTTGTTCCAAACGACTTCTTTTCTTTGTGTAAATGCACTCAAACACATTCCAATTGTGCTAACATCTTGAAGTTCTACATGCGCGACTGAGGATTTTCCTTGCAAACCTTTATAGATCAAAGGCTTCCAAATGAGTCCCACCAATAAGTTACCTAAGACAAACAAATTAATTGCTCTCTCTCTCATCAATACTTTTCCAAATAGGAATGTACTTATTTTCTATTCTCATTGTAAGCAATCTTTATTGCCTCTTTGCTCTGATCCATGACCTCGTAAATATAACCCATTGGGGATTTATCATCTTCCACGATTTGCAAGACAACACAAGGCTCAATGGCCTTGATGACCTCTTCTAAAGTAGTTTGACAAACCAAGTGAGATATCTCAATCCCTTTTAGCTTGCTGTTCCATTGTGATCCATGCCATTTATCATTGCAAAATATTTTCCTTATATGTTCTTTTGGCTAATAGGAGATTGCAACAAAAGAAAATTTGTCTCAAAGTGAGAGTAGTTGGCTAAACAAAGTCCTTGCCTCCTGTAGTTTTCCTCCTAAGGACGAGGTTCCATGTGTATGTAAATATATTTAGTTGTGTATTTTTGTTTATTGACAACTGTCTTCCCCCAATCTATTTTTGCAAAATCCTCAAGTATGAGGTCCAACCAATGAGCAGCACATGGTGTCCAAAATAGATCAGGAGCCTTTTTTGTAACAACTTGCCTCCAAGAGGTCACGTAATAGTTTTGCATCATTCGGCACTTTGGATGCATCAGTTGATTTCAGAACATGGTTCCCCATGGGCAAGAAATGATAAATTAATTATGGTGCATGACTTATTATTGGTCCAACCACTGGGCATGATGGTGCATCCTACATATGGTGAAGATTTGATGAATTCATTTAATTATTCTTGCAAATCTTTGACTTCTCCCTGTAAAATCCACCCAATCAATTAATTATGAATACAACTTTGAGCCTTGAACCACATGCATCTCTATCATCCATCGTAGATTGATAATACATGGAGCAGACAATTTAATGCTATATCTGAAACATACCAAAATATCCTATTATACTGGGAAGCAACATGCCTTGCATCTTTTCTCCATTGGCTGTTAATGATTAGCTTAGAACCAATTGTGGTGCAGGGAACAAAATTTTTCTCCAAGTTTGTTCTCTTTATGATTATCCATTTGTCTTGAAGGAGGCATGGATAAGAAATGGAATGGAGGTTCACTAGCATGATTGGAGGAGGCTTCAACAGTTGAATTTCCACTTTACTTCTAAGGATCTGAAAAGATTTCCCTATTTCCTCCTCAATTAATTTCATCTTGTTTTTCTCTCACTGATGCTTTGAATAGCTATTATTGTCATTTGATGTGCATGATCAGCTAGCACATTTATGCAACACTTTGCATTCTTTGAAAAATGTCCCAAGTAGCATGCGAGCCTGTTTATCACCCCATTAATTACTTTACCACAATTGGCACATGTGATTTTTCTGTTGAGACGAATGTGCAATGGCCCATGAAATGCCCTCCTTTGCCTTTGGAACCATGTGATTTTCCCTTAAAACAATTAAAAAGTAAATACAAGACTCAGGTCTCCAATTCAAGTTGTTACCTCCATTTGATGTTCAAGAGACATGCGACTTTTTGTATTGACATAAATGTGCAATGGCTCATGCAATGTCCTCCTTTGCCTCTGGGCCATGCGATTTTTCCTTAAAACAATTAAAAAGTAAATACAAGACTCAAGTCTCAAATTCAAGTTGTTACCTCCATTTGATGTTCAAGATCAGCTGGCACATTGTTGCAACATTTTACATTCCCTGAAATATGCCTTAAGTGGCATGTGAGCCTGTGTATCGTCCCATTAAATACTTTACCACAATGGAATCATGTGACCTTTCCTATCGACACAAATGTGAAATGGCCCATGCAATGTCCTTTGCCTCTAGAGCCATGTTATTTTTCCTTAAAGCAATTAAAAAGTAAATACAAGACTCAATTCTCAAAATCAAGTTGTTACCTCCAACTCCAATCTAACTGACCACAAACACTGCAAATGTGCTCTTCAATTTGCAAGAAAATGGGTAGACAATGATCACAAATGGTTCCCCTCTATTCAGCTCCAAGTCCAGTGACAAATCAACTCCAAATCTACATGCAGGGTTTACGAAGCAAATCAGCTCCAATGTCATCAAATACAAACAATGACAAGTGAAATGGGATAAGGAAACCTTAGGTGGGCAACCTTTTGACAAGGTAAGTCAAGGTTTAGGTGGGTTTCTGTGCCTCTTTATTTATCTTCCATTATTCTTTTCATTTTTTGTGACTGTCTAATCATCAGGCTGTGTAAGAGTCATGAAGTTAAATGAAATTATAATAATGTCCACACATAGGAAGAACAATATTTGGCAACTACAGTAAGGAATTCCTAGAGTGTCTCGTATGCGGTTCTAAAATCTTAGGTCAAGGAAACGCTAGAAGAAAGAAAGAGTAGACAATAAAATAGAAAAAGGGAGGGAACCCAACAAGGTAACTATTGAAAGTGAATAGATAATAATCTGGGAGAAGAAAGCATCCTAGCAACAGTGCTGTGCCATGACAGGTCTTCCAGAATGTAACCAAGACTGTGGAGGCAGAGGAAGAGCAACTTCATGGCCAGTATCCAAATCAAAAGAAGAACCATCATCATCCACCACCATAATCGTGCCAAGGCTTAGCCTGATAACATCGTCCAGAGGATGGCTAGGGCTGAGAAGTCTTGGTTGCATTGTATAGTGCATTGTACTATTCCGGAGGGAAGAAGTTGGGGACCCCGTGTTGTATCTCCCCTAACATCCAATGCAGATGAATCCCGTGTTGTATCTCCCCTAACATCCAATGGGAAGAAACTCTGTGATGGGCATCTGTCTGCAAGTTCTGTGCTGAGAAAGAGGAAAGGTGGAAGTCCTTCTATGCAGTGTAAAGAGTAGTAGGATGAGTTGGCCTCGTGGTCTCTTGTGAAGGGTGTGCTGTTTCACTAATCTATTACTGTTTGTGCCCAAACCTCAGGCCCTAAACTGGCCCTCAAATCTCTGAGTCATTTGGTACAATATGTCTTATGATCATGTCAAAAAGATGCATTTTTGATTGTGGGCTGAAAATGTATCTGGGAAAACTTACACTCGAAGCACACCCCTTACAAAGTCAGGATTGAGAGGCCCTTCATAACATTTTTCCACCATCATCATTCCCACATACAAATCCTGTCTATCATTTCCTGTGTTAATGTTTTAGATGATGCAAAAGTCTTCTTTGTAAACCCATTTGGCGTCAACCATAAAAATGGTTTCGAAAAACATGGAATCCTTGAGCTCTTTTCTTCCTATTGTCTTTGTATTGTCTATTACCTGCAATCAAAGCCCCTTTTTATGAACTATTAATAATCATCTTAATGGGGATTCTCATAGTATGAGCTTCTGTTCTTTTATATAATATTTGGGAAGCAAAACTCGAAAACCTGATTGGAAAATTTTGTATTGCTTATAGCCTTGTCCACTGGCTAAATTTTTCACATTTTAATATAGAGACTTTCTAAGATTTGGTGAGTTCTGAGAGATAGCGAGAGATTAATTTCCTTGCATGACCAGAAATGGTAAATAAATTCTTTCATCTCATGGTTCTCTGAAACATGGATCAGACAACCGCCTTTGTGCATGACTCCAAACATGTGTTCTTGTGCACCACAATATTCATCCTTGAGGAAGATTCTTCTTTTCCCCTCTGCCTTGTGCATGCATGTCTTGCTTTCTGATGGAGCACGCCCTTCTGACCTGTGCACACACAACATGACTCACTACGGGAAATGGAAACAAAACTAAAACCACAAGTTATCAAGTTTTGTTTTGGTGTGTGGCCTGTCTAATGGATAAGCTGTTCCTTTGGGTAGATGCTTGTCAATCAATGGAAATGCTTGACTGGATGAATTTATAGTCACAATGCGTGCATGGATAAAACTAATTTCAACATAGGTTCATATACAGTTCTTGTGGCAGGTTTTAGCTTATGGCCATTCACATGTTTTATTCATGTCCATTGCAGAGGAACCAGGGAAAATGCAGAAAATATTTTGTTTTTATAAACTAATTTGTTTCTCTGGGATTTTAATGAACAGCTCTTTTGACTTTATTGCAGTGTTCACCGGATTATGGATATGGGCCAAGTGGATTCGTAGCCTGGGGTATACGACCAAATTCTGTTTTGGTTTTTGAGATTGAAGTTCTGAGTGTAAACTAGAATATTATATCATTATAGAATATATGATATATAAGATATTGCCAGCAAACTATTCGACAAGTTATTCAATAAAGTGTGCTACATTTTCATTGTATTTTAATTAAGATTTCTAAGGTATGGTAGATGGTGTTTGTGGTAACTTGTTCAGAGTCACACCCTTGTGGTTTCATTTGTGATTGTTTTCAGTTATTAATCACCATTGTAATGTGCCACATAAATCCTCCTTTTCTTTTTGTAAATGCATGAAAGCAGTATATGCTATATTAGTAATTCATATCAGTAATGCCAAGAGACATGTCATCAATAATTGTCAAATATAATATTTGACTTGATATCCAGCAGTCTTCATACAAAGTATCACACCATGTAAAGTCAGTCATTTTGCACTTAAATGCATCTTTGGCAACTGCATTCCCAGGATAGCTGTGAATTATCATGTTGGACTTAATAGGTGGGACTCGAGGCAAGATTAAAGAAATTTGTGAGAAAGACAGCACGAGAGAAAGATTACTTATTCTATTGGTGTCTTAATGCCATATCTTGATTAATTTCTGGGACAAGATGTTAACAGTGATTACACTGACATGGCAAATAGGCATAATTCTACCTTAAAAAAGTTTATGGGAGGGTACAAATAAGCATGTTTAGATGAAGTTCAAAAGATATCTATGTTAGGTGCACTATTTGACAAAATATACTGCACTGACTGATGATTTAGCAAATTGCATTCAATCAAACCATGGAAATGCATTCAATCAAACCTACTCATAGACAGCTGTATAGTTATTTAGATCTTTTTGAAAAATGCAACTTATTATAGTTATTTAGATTCTTTATGAAAAATTCAACTTATATGAACAAAACATATAAGTACAAGAAGAGTACACACAGACCTCACCAAAATGGTAAGAGGAAGACCTTCAAGTTAGATCCCCTTTTTGGGGAGTAGTTTGGGCCACACCCTTCTGGAATGAGAAAGGCCAATGAAACCTTCATCACCCCAGAAAGTTGCTTTCTAGGGGATCTTACAAAAAAGCTTGGGCCCCACTTGTCCCCAACAAAATTTCGGCTTTCATGTGCAGAGTTGCAATCCCAAAATAAATGTTGAATAGTTTCAATATATGTACAACAACATCATGCATCATCTGTGAATCCTGTGCGGGTCAAACTCTCTTTAGAAGGCAGTTCTTGATACACTGTAAGCCAATGAAAACTCTGCATAAAGGGACTGTATGATCCCACAGCGTGGAATTCATTCATCCATTTTGCTTCTGCATCACCAAGACCATACAATTTTTCTTGGAAAGAAAAAGGGACTTAAAGGTATTGATATAAACATTTGGGATTATAAATCTAGACAAGCTTATCACAAGCTTATAATTCCAGGGAGGTTTCTCATATCTCCATAAGGAGCTATGAGAAACTTTGAGAGGGAGCTACAATGACATTTGCAGAAGGAAACATATTAGATATCCTCCAGTTTGAGACATGGAGCAGACCGACAATCATGAAGAGTCTGTTTCCAAGCAGTGACAACAAAGCCAAAGGAGATTTGGACATCATGCACTCAAACATGTGTGGACCAATGAAAACAACTTCACTTAGAACGTATGCACATTATGTTTCATTTATTGATGATTTCTCACATAAAAAATTGGATCTATTTCTTGAAAACAAAAAACGAAGTATTCAACAAGTTCAAGGAATTCAAAGCCCTTGTAGAAAATATTTCTGAAAAGAAGAGAAAGACTTTGAGGTTAGATAATGGAGGAGAGTTCACATCAGATGAATTCAAAGCATTATGTGGAGAAGTTGGGATTAAGAGGGAACTCACTACTCCTTACATTCCTCAACAAAATGTTGTAGTAGAAAGAAGAACCAAACGTTGACAGTTGCAGGTAATGGCATTGTACCAAAAGAACATCATGACATGAAAAAACCACAAAGACATGAAAAAAATATTGCAAAGAAAAGAATACCAACTTGGGCTCATGAGATTATTTAGGATGCCGAGAAGTATGTTGATCTAGATGGATATTTTATAGAAAGCAAGAAACCTCGACCATRTTCCATTTACATGGCATTGTTATGTGATATCATTGATGTCGAGCCTACCTGTTATGAAGAGGTTGTAGAGAAGAAAGTATGGAAGGATTCCATGATTGAGGAATACCAATCCATCATTAAGAATGATGTTTGGGATGTGGTTCTAAGACCGAAAGAGAAATCAGTTGTAGTATCATTCAGCTAATGGTAGTATCGAGAAATATAAGGAAAGATTTGTGGCTCGTGGTTTCTCCCAGAAAGAAGGAATATATTATGAGGAGACATTTTCTTCTCTGGTGAGATACACTTCGATTAGAAATACACTTGCGATAGATGCAATAACGAAATGGAAGATACATCAGATGGATGTGAAGACAAGTTTTTTGAATGGTCTAGTGGAAGAGGAAGTGTACATGGATCAACCACAAGGATTCAAGACACATGATAGACATACACGTGTGAAAATTGAATAAATCCTTGTATGGATTGAAACAAGCAACCCGGGCATGGTACTGTAGAATTGACAACGTTTTGATGAGATTGGGTTTTCCAAGAGTAAAACAAATCCCAACCTTTACTACAAGGTTGAGGATGATGGACTAGTGATATTGTTGTTATAGGTGGATGACCCATTTCTAACAAGAGATGATAAGCTCATCTTTCAGTGCAAGAGAAATATTGCATTAGAGTTTGAGATGAAATACCTGGGAATGATGCATTATTTCTTGGGTCTAGAGGTGTGGTGGAAACTAGACGATATTTTCTTTAACCAAGGAAAATATGCAATAGATATCCTGGAGAGATTCGAAATGATGGATTGTAAATCCATGCCCACACCGATGGTGACGAACATGCAGTTATTGAGTGATGCTTCTTCAAAGACAATGGATTTCACCATGTATAGGAAAATGATTATTTCATTGATGTATTTGATGAACACTAGGCCAGATATATGCTTTGCAGTGAACACTTTGAGTTAGTATATGGTTGAACCAAGACATCTTCACTTGATTGCGACAAAGCACATGTGTTATTAAGGTACCTAAAGAGTCTACGATAGACTTTACAGATTAGATATGTTTGATTGTAAGATATCTGCCAAGGCTATGCTTATTCATATTGGGTTGGTAGTGTCACATATCATAAGAGTACATCATGTTTCTTGGTTTAAGAATTCGTATGATTTCTTTGCTCAACATGAAGAAGACTAGGGTGGCACTCAGTAGGGTCGAGGTAGGGTATAACCTCATCTAGTTCTGTGTAATAATAAGTTACTTGTAGGGATGTTTGATCTTGAGTTGGAGGTTACTTGTATTTTTTGTGACAACCCGAGTTGTATAAAGTTGTCGAGAACCATGTGTTTCTAAACTGAAGTCCAAGAAAAACGTCGAATCAAGTACCATTATATCGAGATTTGGTGCAAAAGGAAGTCTTGAAGCTCCAATATATTGTACAGACGAGAAGATACTTGAGTGTTATTAAGCCTACATCAAAGTTAAGTTTGAGTAATTCAGAGACAAGCTTGGCGTGGTATAGAAGGACTTCCTTTGTAATAGGGAGTGATGAATCACATATGCGATTCTTGGGACAATATCCTACAGAGTGTGGTAGTAGCGTGTATTCATTCATGGGCACGTTACCGACTATGGCACAAGTTGGCATGACCTTGCGCACATAGTCCAACAATGTCTGCAGGCCTTAGAAGGTTAGCGGTTCCCATCTTTTCAAGTTGGGGGACCAACCATGAGTGTGGTTGGAGGTGTTTCATATACAGAGATAGATGGGTATTGTGTGCACACTATATCTCCTAATCCTTGTGGTTAGATGCCTAGTCACTATGGGATGGATGCCTGGTGTGCCAACCAGAAGGGATAGCTTCAAGGCTAGTTGTCCAGATTCTGTGAGCTGGACATATGTGATATTTTACCCGGACTATGTAAGATTGGGTAGTAGCGTGGTTCTGTGTGTGAACTAGATCAAAATGAATAGTTTCCCAGATTCCGTAAGGATTGGGTAGTAGTGCATTTCTATGTAGTTTGGCTCAATGAAATATTCTAGATTTTGTGTGAGATTGATGGTTTCCTAGTTCAGTGTGAGATAGATTCCTAGTTCTATGTGAGCTAGATGAAGTCATGTAATGACATAAGGTCCGAAAGGATACCGAGAACCATAAGGTTATAGAGGATGATGAGGCTATGCCCACTAGAGATGTTACATGTGTTAATGAGGCCCCAGATGCATGACCGTGACATGACAATCAAATAGTCTATATTGTGACTATGACAAAGCTTGTTCGGCTATGATGTCGATACTTGTGACATGATCTATTTGATCATGAGATAACTTTGTATGGCTATGGTGATGCTACCTATGGCGGTCTAGAAGACCATGTGATTGGTGGTAGTCTTATACATGCCATGTGTAATGGATGGATGTGATTGAGACTATAAATTGAAGAACATCATAGTTAACACCTCCCTAGCTAAGAGAGTGTTACATAACTTCTGGTGATGTATAGATTCATGGAAAGTAAACAAGTAAATGGTCAAGAGTACAGACATGCAAAAGCAATATTGAAGATCATGCCAAATAATACCTTCCTTGCCAAGAGAGAGTGTTGAAATTATTATGCCATTTGAGAAGATATTCTTATTGTATTTGATGAAGTAAAAAACCTAAAATAATAATGCTAAGTATATTTGTAATGTCGACTTAGAAAAATAATAATGATTATATTTTGTATTTTCAATATAAATTCAACCTACCAGAAAAAGTCAAAGTAAATTTTATTTTCCAGAAAAGACAAGTCAACCTTGTGGGAAAAGTTCGATTGGAAGAATAAGTATAAATAAGGTGATGCCTCACTCATTTGGTGATCACAAATGAAACTCACTCAACTATAGCACAAGTTTGTTGGAGAGCTGTAGTTGCATCTGCATCTACATGAGGAAGGATAAGACACATCTCTTGGTCTTGGTTGGTCTCTCTCTCATAAGCTACCTTGCTAGGGTAATGCACTAGGGTTTGGATTGTGCCTTGGTGTATGTCTTGGTATATAATACTTGGTGTATCTTTTGGTGACAAGGCACAAGTCTAGTATCAGGTTTTCCGTTTGAGTAGAAGGGTTATTTGGGATATTTCTCTTTGAGAGAACATTGTATTGACACTGTACTTGATTGATGAATCTATCTTTTTGAGAAGTTTTGTTTCGGTTTCTTCCCAAGAGAGTTTCTGGAGATAGATCTATTATTATTTGTGTGCTGGGGCACTTTTATGTAGGTGCATATGGTTGGGTGATGATGATGTGGCATCGTCTATGAAAAAACAAGCACATAAAAGTCGTTACATTTCTATGGTAAATCTAACCCTAAAACTAGTTTTGGGAAAAAACAACATGGAATGACATTGGTATTTTGAAATTGGATTAATTTTGGATTTAGGAAGTTGTATCATTCAAAAGAAAGTGGAAGAACATTCCAAAAAATATTTACATACTCTTTTCATATAAACATGGGACTATTAAATGTGAAGGTCTATATGTTTGTTTTTGATGGACTGTTATGCATATTTCTAGGAATTCATGTTTTTATTAAGCTAATTGGTTTCATACATGAGAACTATTCATAACACATTTTCTGGGAGATGAAAAGGATGTAGTATTTTTCATTTTGATGATGACTACTATGGAGAATGTGATATATATATTTAGCTATGTTTATTGCTCTCTTTGTTTTGAGGGACATATATATGAAATGTTGTAGCGCATCTACAAAATATAATTTTGTTTTGATTATATATATATATATATATATATATATATATATATATATATATATATATACCATATATATAGCCCTATCACCTTTTATTATTAATTTGAGGGAACTTTAAATTTCTTTGACCAGTCATCTTTATTGGTTTCTAGATGCCTTCATAAATATATCTCATTTGATGATCGACTTGTAAAGTAATATTTCCTTGCTCTGAAATGCTATTTCATTTCTTGCCAACCATATTTCACACACCACAATACATGGTAGAGATCTATGGTTACTCACTACTTTATCATTATGCCAACCTTCAAAAAGTTCTAACACGATATTCCCCTCCCACTTTCATTTTCCATTGGTTAGTTTCATAACCTCTCCCTATATTTATTTTGTATAAGGGTAATGCACTAACAAATGATCTATAGATTCATTCTTTTTTTAACACAAAATACACCATCCAAGACCATGCCATGCACTCTTCTTATAGTTATCCATGTTAAAACTTTATTGGATAATGCCAACCATTAGAAAATCCTTGTCTTTAATAGACACTTAAACTTCCATAAATATTTCCACCACCACTATTTTTTCCCTTCTTCAATTACCTTCATGCCATGCCCTCTTCTTATAGTTATCCTAGGTTAAAACTTTATTGGATAATGTCAACCATTAGAAAATCCTTGTCTTTAATAGGCACTTAAACTTCCATAAATATTTTTACCACCACTATTTTTCCCCTTCTTCAATTTCCTTCATTTTGGCATCATACACTGATTTTGTTGTGTATACTCTAGAGGATTAATTTTTAGACCATATAAATTACATCTTCCACTATACTAAGTCCAACAACAATGTTTTTAAGATTATAGATACACTATTTCCATTCCTCTAATATCTCTCCTTGTAAATCCAACTAGGTTTTTTATTTCCACTCTTGGTTCCATATTGAGCTCAATTTTGGGTGTATTACAATTGATTAATTATGAATCTTAATGTTTGCAAGTTTAGTTTTTAAAGGATCAAATAACCTGTAATTTCCTACTTGCACCATCCACTGGTATTCTCTAATCCTAACCCTATATCCCATCCCTACCTTCTTGACCAACTATCTCCATAACATATGAAAGTCTTAACTAAGGCCTTCTAAATTATTGATCTCCATGCAAACGTCTTTACTTCACTTATGATCCAATCCTCGATTGAACTAGGAGCTATATAATTTTTATGTCATCACTTTTACCCATAAGCCTTCTTTCTTCATCATTCTCCATAAACCTTTTGCTGCTAAGGCTTGTCCAAATAGAGGTATATTCTTTATACCCCACCCCTCCATCCTCTTTAGGTTTTGCAAGTTTTTGCCACTTTACGAGGAGGAATCAATTCCTTGCTTCCCTTCCATAGAAATCTAAAGCATTTCTTTCTAAGTTTCTCCAACATTCCTATCCCCTCCAACATCGTCTTTACAAAGGTCAATCTGCTTCCTCTAGATAACCACTTGTAGCACTAGTTTGCCACTCTACCTTCAATTATTTCATATAGCCATGAATTTGAATCCTTTACCATGTAATCATTGAGTTTAAGACAAAAACCTAAAAAATTTAATCCATTGTCAAAGCTTTGAATGGTAAATGACAATATCTAAGAACATTGTCTTTCTAAGCCTTCTTCCAAACCATTGAATAACAATGAGGACTTATGAGTATTCACTTCCATTGTCATTCTTTTGCAATATAACTCAAGGATTTCTTTGTAATATTTTGCTTCTCTTATAGACCCCTTGCTAAAACAATATATAACATAATCTAACAAGAGTAATCTAAATGAAACAATGTCACAAAATTCCTTATTTAAATGCCTTCCCTTTTAGTTGTTGTAACCATCCTACTTAGGCCTTCTGTAACTAGTAAAAGGTGTTGATAATGGACACTACTGCATTATGAAGGGAAGAAACAAGAAGGGGAATCATTTATTAGGACTGCAAAGGATGTTGAGGTAATACACCCCAATGAAATTTACTACTTCAATTTTCCTCCCAATATGAATCATCACTAATCGAAGGTATAACCAACTAACCTTGTCATAAACCAAGTAGCTAGATCTAGTTTCATTGCCATGGTAGGTAGTTTTTTACATTTATTGTGTGTAGGCCTTCTTGTGTTGTCCCCATTGCATTGTGAATTTTCTTATTATGAAGGTATAACCAACTAACCTTGTCATAAACCAAGTAGCTAGATCTAGTTTCATCACCATGGTAGGTAGTTTTTTACCTTTATTGTGTGTAGGCCTTCTTGTGTTGTCCCCATTGCATTGTGAATTTTCTTATTATGAAGTAAACAAAAATTCTCTTTTGAGATAAAGCCAAATAAGACTCATTTTAGCCTGTTAGCCAACATCTTTGTAATAATTTACATTGAGTGATACAAATATATTGGCCTATAGTAATCAAAGGAATCTATATCATTTTCTTCGGAAAGTGCTATAAAGGTAGAATTTAGAGTACCCAACACTTTCACTAAAGTTATAGATTCCTTCTAAATTCCTCTATCACTGTAACTAGCTCTTCCCTTAGAAAGTCATGGAACCCTAGATAAAGTGCATTTGTTCACCCATATGGTCTCTGGGATCTTTTTTTAAATAATAACACATATTTTAGTTCCTCCTTTGTAGCTTCTTCTTTTAGAACCTCATTCTCGTAGTCTTCTATCATCATAAGAAAAAAGAAACCACTTTTAAAATTTCAGTGATGTTGGCCCTTTGAGGTTCTCAGAATAAAGTTTTAAAATGGATTACACATGCTTCTACTATTTCATGGAGCTTTCTTACTTTTAGCTCATCCTTGTTTTTTTATCTCCCATATTGTATTGATATCCTTCCCGTGTTTTACAAAATTCTACAAAAAAATAGCATTCTCATCCCCATCTCCCAACCAAATTGTTCTATTCTTCAATCTCCTCTTTGCTTCCTCTTGGTTCAACAATTTCCTCCTTATCCCTTCTAGTGCTTTAAGTTTCTTTATCTAGTCCTTTGTAAAGATACATGCCATTATTATTATCCAACAACTTATTTAGATCATGTCGGTTTGGTAAGTTCCTTCTAACCCTTTTAAACTTCTTTCTTTGTCCATTCTACTACAAATCATTTTTACTTGTTTTAGATTTTCTGCAAACTAATACATTGTTGATCCTAAGTTGGGCTCAAATATCTTCCAATTTTGAATGAACATATTCTTAAATCCTATCTTCCAACAACTTATGGTTGGTTGAGAGACCTAGAGGTTTGGTGTCTTCGTTTTCTATTTGTAGTGATATGGGAAGGTAGTTTGAAGATCCCTGTTGTAGTCTCATGAATTAGGGAGAGAGACATTCAAGAAGATACATCATTATAACAAGAGCATCTAGGATGCACATGTAATCCAGAAGAGATTATTTGGGAAGGATATCCAACCGAGTTTGTATTCCTTCTTAATGAGTATTATTTATACATAATAAGGATAGTTGGGGAAGTTATGCACACACTGCTCCAACTATCCTTAGTTAAGTATCTTTATGCTTTATTACACATAGAAATTACTTGGATTTTGAATGAACATATTCTTAAATCCTTCCTCTTCCAACAACTTATGGTTGAATTTGAAGGGCCCTAGAGGTTTGGTGTCTTCGTTTTCTATTTGTAGTGATATGGGAAGGTAGTTTGAAGATCCCTGTTGTAGTCTCATGATTTAGGGAGAGAGACATTCAAGAAGAGACAACATTATAACAAGAACATCTAGATGCACATGTAATCCAAGAAAGAAGGAGAGATTTGTGGGAAGGATATCCAACCGAGTTTCTATTCCTTCTTAATGAGTATTATTTATACATAATAAGGATAGTTGGGGAAGTTATACCTGCTCCAACTAATCCTTAGTTAAGTATCTTTATGCTTTATTACACATAGAAATTACTTGGTTTACATTAGACTTAGGCTAATATTTATAATAATGCATATGTATGATGACAATTAGGGCCTAAAAGGTCCCCTCAACAATCCCCCTTCTCTTACCCAAGATTTTAATGTTCCCACCTCCTCAAGATTTTTTTCTTCTACTAGAAACATATCTAGCCTTTTGAAAACCCCATCATTTCCACTTCTTAAATTCCTCCATGTTGGAACCAATTGAATGGGTTTCACATCACAAAGTCCTAAATCTTCAAACATT
>SNQJ01S0000389.1:1102087-1136942 GCA_010110895.2 Picea sitchensis | reverse complement strand
CAGACATCCCTAGAAGTGTATAACCCACAATTAAAAAGTAGTATAGAAGAACGTGATGAACAAAAAAGGACATGAGGAACCAGTTGGAATAGGTGGGTGGACACCAATATCCACCTGGATGAATATGCATACATAACACACAGATAACATTCAAATGCATTCATAAAACAAATAAACGCCTAGAAAACTCATAGGCAGGAAAAAATGCTCTTTGTATTAATATGAATGGTTGTTTACAATTTGTGTAGGCTCAGATTACAATTGAGTCTCAACTCTCTCCTCTCGATTTACAGTCCTTTTTCTTCTGCCTCTTTCAATAGCCTCTATTTGGCATATGTTACAATGAAATACCAAAGGGGCTCATCGATCTTTTTCCCTCCAACTACTCTAGTGGTGTCTAATCACCATTACAACACCTAGATATTGAGGCAAATTACATTGACTGACCACAAACACTTCATATCTAAGGTGATGCTCGAGATATGTACAACTCAGACCACATTAAAGTCCTTTTTATCTACTGCATGTACAAAGGCATCAAATCATCTCTTCCATCCTTACAACATTTAATTTTCTTTAATTACATTTAGAATTTAAATTCGAGGGGAAAATGAGCGGGTTGGCCCCTCTCCCCCTTCTTGAATGCGCACTTATGTACTGAATAGTGGGTGCTTTTATGAGGTGGAGCGATGCTCCTGCATCAAAAAATAGAACTCTAGTGGAGTGTGCACAAATTATGATGAAAGGTAAGAATCTCTCAAATGATTTTTGGGCTAAGGCCATTAGCACTGATGTTTATTTAAAGAATATAAGTCCAACAAGGTGTCTTGATCATAAAACTCCTTTTGAAGCCTTGTATGATTCTAAACCAGCAGTTAATAATTTCAGGATATTTTGGTGTAATGCCTTTGCACATATTCCAAAGGAGAACAAGAATAATCACAATTCTAAATCTATCAAATGTATTTCTATAGGGTACTATTCATAATTTATAGCATATAAACTGTTTGATCCATCTACTCACAAAGTGTTTGCAAGTAGAGATGTAATTTTTCATGAACATGCAGAAGGAAACAATGAAAACAACAGTCATGAAGGATGGCATGTACCTCTTGAATATGAGGAGATCAAAGAAGAGAAGCAGTAGCAGGAAAAGGCACCCAGTGACATGGGTACATCTAGCAGTGAAGAAGAATCTTCACAAAACAGAGAAGAAGTCACCATCCAATTGAGAAGAGATTCATGACAGGTTCGTCCACCTGGAAAATATAAATATTATTCCCTAATGAGTAATATTTCAAATGTCATAGAACCCATGATTTTTAATGAAGCTAATGAACATGAAGAGTGGAGAAAAGCAATGGAGGAAGAATATGACTCTATAATGAAAAAAAAAACTTGGGAATTGATTGAATTGCCTAAAGATAAAAAGCCTTTTATCACCATATAATTCCCAACTGGTGTCCACGTTTCAGAAATTTTATGGTGGATTAAATCACTTTAGAGTTGTGATAAATTTAGAGAACCCATCTATATCTGGCGGCGTTTGGATGAAATAGTGGAGATATGAAGAATAAATATCAGCCGACCGTCGATCTCAAAGGCGTCCCAGATCAATGGCCAAGACATGTATTGGAGATACAACTAGCACAAAGATTAAGTGGTCGAGCATGGGCCGGGGAAAACGATCATGGGTTTTTGTGGGACATGTGGCACCCTTAGAAATATATCGGAAAGGAGGGTTGTCTGACTAAAACCACTTTTTTCAACCTCCGATGTCAAAGTTGTCAGGCAATACGATGGCCGTAGATCTTGAAACGACCTGGATCAACGACCGAGGTACAATTTGGTGATTGAAGTAGCGCGACAATTAGCCAACAAGGGGTGGACCAGGGAAAACTTCCTTGGTTTAAATCATGGACATGCGACATTCTCTGAGACACATCGGAGCTAAGGGTGGTTCATCTAAAACTGCTTTTCTCCAAACCCTGATGGTAATAGATGCCTATAAAAGGAGGGACCCCGAGCATTATTTTATGAGTATTTGAAGCAATTGAACATTTAGAGATTTGGTGTAAAGCTTCCATCCAAATTTCGAAATTCAGAACCGAAATAGATCATTTTTCTCACCGGTTATCAGTTATTTTTCACGATGGTTGCCAATCCTATTGTTTTATCCATGAGTGAACCAAATACTCCCTCCAGGGAAGATGCCCTAATTGACAGAGATTCTGACATTTTCAACACAATGACAATAGTCTCACCTGTTTCTGTGTCCAAATAGAATTTACTGAACAACATCGGATCCCACATATCCTTTCTTAAAGCAGCTTGAGCCTCTTTCGCCCCTTATGTCATAGAAACAATTTTCCTGTTCCCTAAATTTGTGAACTGGTGTGATGAGAGATATTCCCAGGGAGAAAGAGTCATCCTAAACAAATTAGTGTTAGAAGTCCTATGTAAAGTAGATGGTCCCTCTCTTCGACATGCCCTAAATGTAACAAATGCCTCCCCTGTGGTGTCAGAACCCTTCGAGGAACAGAGAATGATTATGATTTATAGGAATGCTTGCTCAAGGTAAAAACCCTATTTTTGCAAACCATAGTCAAACCTTAACATCATCGAAAAAGTCTATCCCTGCCTGCCAATCTAAGCATCATGATTGTCGAATTCCAGTGGGCTTGCTCTCTACGAAGTCAAATTCCAGTTCTAGACAATGACAAGTTTGTGGTAGAGGTTATGTTAGGAATCTTGTTATTTTTCTTCTTGTCTGGGCAATCAGTCCCTGTCAGTTTTGATGAATTTATTGCGGAGAACATACATCAACAATTGGTTAATTTCATCTCATTGAGACATTTCAGATACTACTCTCATCTATTGAGAATGTTTATGGGATCTAACAATACCAAGCTTCTTCAAGCTTCACTTATTTTGACCAAGTGTAAAAAGATCACCATGCTCATCTTCACCAACAAAATCATGTCCGGAATATATAGTCTCATTTTCGGTTCAGATTTTCCAAGATTCCTAGAAGAGATGAAAAGTTCGTTACAATCGAGTCTAGAGAATGCTATGGGAGACTAGATGTTTTTCACTCAGTCCACCGTGATTTTGTTATAAAGATGCCAAGAAGGACCTCACCTTTTACCAGTTTTCCTGACTCCTAGGATATTTGTGTTGCAATTTATAAGACAGTGGATCATCTCAGAGATTGAACAGTTCCTCAAATCTCACAAGGCTTCAAATATGAAATTCCCATTCATGGTAGGTCCTTTTATGGTGAAGAGAAAGTCTTGTTTGCCTCAAATTTAGCCTAAACTCAATGAATTTGGGTTCACACAACTGTAAGGAATAAGATACAATCCACATTAGGTTATATCAAAGAGAATATTGGAAAGCAGACAAGGCCCTTATGACCATGAGCACGTTGAAGAACTAGATAAATTGGCCAATCTAGAGACATGCATAGAAATGGAGGTCATCATGCTGCATGAAAAAGAAAAGCAGACAGAGACTACTTCCCAGCAAAGCTCAACACAAAATCCCTCACCCAGGTTGATTATCAAGGCTCCTAAAATGAGCATCTTCAATAAGAGAAGCAGTTAAGAAGCCCTAGGGGCTAGTGGCCAACAAGACACCCTCAAGAAAATGAGAGACACGTCACCTTTTCCAATTATTGACTTGGAAGAAGAAGAACATAAAGGAAAGAAGTGCATGGAGATGGTAGACACTAAGGTCCAGAACGAAGGGATCAATCCTGGAGACAAACCACAAAACGAAGGTAGCATGAAGGTTTTCAGCAGCAGGAAACACATATTTGGCTAGACTCCTGGGATGGTTTATCAATCTAAGGAAGACTTGCTACATCAGTATGCAGTGAAAGGGAGTATGGCCAATAGCGAGATAAAGGAGCTTTTTCCCGAAGTGGAAGGGACATCTCAAAGAAAATCTCACCTACTCTCAGTCAAAGATGTTGAGAAAAAGACATTCAACATTGCAGTGGTCGATAATGATAAGGTATCTGAGTTCAAGGTACACTATGAGAACATCGGTGCTCCTGACAAAGTGAAATTACACATAAATGTTAGTGATATGTTGTACGTTGATTACCTAAACTTAGCTCTGAAAGTTGCAAGGTTGACAACACATGTATTGAAACTGGATGGACAACTAAAACAATAAAAGGTGTTTGGCAAAGATTGGATGATGCAGGTAAAAGGATTAGAGTCTGAAGGTCCACAAGGGGTGAAGGCCTCTCTGGATGAAAAGGATAAAATGATTCAAAGTTTGAAGAAAATATTGAAGATGTCACTTACAGACCATCCACAGACAACAAAGTTAACTTCTTTGGAGAAAGAAAAGGAAACCTTTAGACAAGAGGCTCTAGACTACAAGACTAAGGTGTTGTAGTTGAAGAAAGAGATGGAAAGTTTGTCACAGATGCAGGTGACATCATCAGATGTGGAGATTATCATACCTACTAATGAAAAGGCTAGATCAAATGCTGAGGGGTTAGTTCAGGCTATGTCCCAGATAAATTTGAAAACAAGCGAGATCAAGGATCTAAAAGAAAACTTAGAAAAACTGAAACAAGAGTCTAAGGTGAAGGACGCGAAATTAGCTCAACTCTACAGAGAGAACCAATACCTGTAGGAAACAGTGAACAAGCTAAAAACTAGATTGAAGGGTAAAACGCTACTGTGGGGAGCCAAACATGTGATATGGGATGTGATTTCTATGGAGGTTGATAAATTTAGAAGTTATCTAAACTTTATCAATGACAAGGACAACATGGCTGCTATAGCTTGAAACAGTTGCACTGTTGTAAATGAAGTGCTAGCAAAGAAGCCCTCGGAATGGGCCCAAAATGTCATCGACTTGTTGAATGCCATACCAACCGTTGATCTTCATACCATCGGTGTGAAAGACAAGACTGCTTTAATCATTTCAGCCAGGAGAATCATTGCCAGACACAACCTACTCATATTGGTTAAGAACAAAGCTGTGAAAATGGACCATATCATACAGGAATTTAAAGATGCCTTAAAACAATTGTTTGGTAAAGGCCTCCCCTCATTCTGGGATGGTAAAAGATCATTGTACAAGAATGAATATTACCACACTTTTCTCATGCAATGCAGGATGGACCATTCCAGGTTTGAAGATATGGAAGAAATTCTGAAGGGTCCTAGCTTGGTAGAACACGTAGCTATTGATTTCAAAATTCTGAACAAATTCAAAACAGTGAAAATCAGCATGATGATCATGTCCTACGCAACATGCATCGACCTAGAAATTTTGATTAAAGAAATGATGGACTTCGAAATCCCCTCTGATGCACAATGGAAGGAATTTGTACGGTTGGGAAAGACAAAATTCCACATCCCCGGAACCAACATATGATCTCCAGTTGTCACCCATCTCACCAAACCTAACAGAAATACAGAGAAAACCAGGTGTAGCGGAAGCAGCCGAGCGGTCAGAGAGATTATTCTTGATGGTGAAACGTTTCTTTTTGTTAATGATTGTAAGTTGTTTCGTATACTAAAACTTACATCCAAAACTATTACAGAAGCTTAAACGGTTCAGTTTCAGTTATTTTTTATCAAATTGTATAAGTACTAAGAGGCTTGAATTAGCCAATGTTGTCAGAAGTGTAAGAGGACCTTTTTGGTTGTATCAAAATTTATTTCTAAATTTTCTGAATCTGAGTTGAATACAAATGCAGGAGATTTTGAAGTCTCTATGAAAAGATTCTAATGGGTGGTGATATGAGCTTTGTTTCCTTTCATCATATGTATTTCCTATAGCCTGTCATTTCCTTTAAATTTTCTTTTGTTTAAATTGGAGAGTTTAAAGGCTCAGAATTCATCCTGCGATGCTCTTGGTCTATGCAATTTAAACTATGTGATTGTCTTCTTAACGTATTCATAAATCATTTCAGCAATGCTCTGATGCAGTTATTTGTCTTCTTTATCTTCCTACACGTCTTTTTATTTCAAGAATAACTCAGATTCATCACCTTATTTAGCCTTTGTCCTCTAGAGAGTTCTATCAGTCTATGCTTTGTCTTCATTCACTTTCATAATTTTGACTCCATATCCCATAGTGTTCCCCTCTGCTTTGCCAACAACTCTATTGAAAATCTCCCAAACAAATCAAATCTAGCCACCGATTTCCATAGATATATCAAGTGACATGAGAGAGCCCTCTCTGAGTTGGGCAGGATAGTGCCTCAACTCTAAAGCTAGTTGAAACAGTTACCTCTGTCATTTGTCTATTCAGTCGGATATAATTTATAGAGTGCTAACATTCTGGCGCCATTGCCGGGGACAAAATCGAAAATTTTTCCATGGGAAAATGACTTAAAGCTTTAGTTTGATCCCTGAGGGTGATAGTGGACCAAATACCTTACTGGCTAAAGATTATCTTTACCTTGGCGACTCCATTACCTAAAGATTGGTTGTACTACATTGTGTGAGATAGAAACCCTATCTTCTAAGAGAATCCACACTAGGAGAAACCCAGACCCCGAGCCTGTAGTCCTTGTCTCTAGTCCTGAAAAGCTTGGCCGAAGAAGAAAAGAAAGGATAGTGACCCCTATGTTACATCCAGACCGATATTCATCCTTACCTAGAGACGGATTGATCAACATCGATGACCTTGAGTTTTACCTAAAGTTCAAACACTCCCTGTTTAGAACTAGGTCTGAATCCCGTTTAGATGAGACCTTATTTGACAAAGAAAGATTCCAATATTTGATTCTAGCCGCTCCTGTTAAACCCATAGTGCCCCTTGTCTGAAACCAACAGCCACTCTAACCCCTCACAGCAACTATGGTGGCCAGATTTTCTCCTCTCATACTGCCTATTGTATTGCATGACTTACCCTGGGAATACAACCTAAGGATTAAGCTATATGATGTTGAGGGTAACGTATCAGCCTAGAAACACCTAGACTAGTTTAATGACTTCATAGACTTAGAGGAGGTGGATTTTGCAGACGTGAAAATGAGGTTTTTCACACAAAGCCTTGCAGGAGATGTGAGAAAATGGTTCAGAGCCCTAGCACCAGCAAGCATCATAGATTTTGCATCTTTTGAGACACCCTTCCTTGCCAGATGGGGAGATAAGAAAAACCCCCTTCAGTTGTTGACGCACTACAACAATATGAAGAGGTCCCTTGATGAAACAATGAAAGAGTTTTCGGCTAGATTCATAAAGGTATATAATGCAATTCCTGATGAAGTAAACCCCAACCTAAAGTGGCTCAGCTCAGATATGTCGATTCTTTCAAGAGTGATTTTTCTTTATTATTGAGGGAGCGAAGATCTGCCACACTAGATGATATGATGAAATATGCCATTGAATTCGAAGTAAACCTAATGGCATTAGGAAAAATGAAAGCTAATCCTGGCAGAAACATGGGCAAAACTCAGGAAAAAGCAAACACTTCCACATTGCAAACATCAAAAGAAAGGTTCGAAGTGATGATGAGAAACATGGAAAGGATGATGGAAAGAATGGCACTAGGAAACAAGACTAACCCCAGGGAACAGGTCAATGGTCCACCTAGGAATTTGAGGAGACCCGCCAGTCCACAAATCCGACAAAGGGAGCAGAGGAATCAGGGTAATCAAGAAACTCAAGAAGACCAAAAAAAATAGGGGAATCAAGGAAATCAGGGAGAACAACAAGTCAGACCCCCTTTTCAGAATAATTATATGAATGAATATTATGATGAATATTTTGAAGATAATGTGAACTGCTATGATGACAAAGAAACTGAAGTGTTTTTGACCAAGGAAGAACATGACCAGTTCATGGATGGGAGTGAAATA
Organism: Picea sitchensis; assembly: GCA_010110895.2. Classification (NCBI taxonomy): domain Eukaryota; kingdom Viridiplantae; phylum Streptophyta; class Pinopsida; order Pinales; family Pinaceae; genus Picea; species Picea sitchensis. The sequence continues at coordinate 1,129,102 of SNQJ01S0000389.1, read as the reverse complement.
TTCTTGCAAGATGAAGAGGAGAGGTTATCAGTAGAAAATGAATATTACGAGACCATATTGTAGAATGCCATCATACAATTCCAAAGGCAATACAATAACTAAAATCAAAAGGTACTTTAAAATCCTTCGAAAGGTAACCTCCCAAAGGCAAACCTCACCAAATACGCTCAGAGTAACGCGCCCTCTTCCAGTCAGCCCCAAAAAGATTCTGTTGTGAAAGACTCCACTGCAAAAGATGCTACAGATAAGGGCAAGCAGAAAGAGGAACTACCGAAGAAAATATTGACAAGAAAAGAAACTGTCCCTAAAGAGGTAGAAAAAACTCCGTCCTCTTTTGACTTCGAAAGTGAGATGGCTAATATTAAGATTTCGGTACACTTTAATGAATTGATCAGAAATAGACAATACAAAAGTTAGATCATCAAGATGCTTAAGATGGGACAAACCTCTGATACTCTGAACATACAAGATGACCACCCAACCATTTTATTTGGGCTGAGAGTAGAAGAAAGCGATGAAAATGAAGAAGTCCCCCCTTTCTATGTAATCTTAAAAATCCACGACATGACCTTACACAATGTTATGCTGGACTCTGGAGCATCTCACAATTTGATGCCTAAAGTGGTCATGGACCAACTGGGCCTTGAGGTCACAAGGCCTTACAAGGATCTGTTCTCTTTTGATTCAAGAAAGGTGAAATTCCTTGGCATGATGAAGGACATGGTCATTTCCTTGGCACAAATCCTGGCGAAGAACATGGTGATGGACGTAGTGGTCGCTGATATCCCTCCAAAATTTGGCATGTTGTTGTCCAGATCATGGGATGCAAAAATAAAGGGAACCCTCCAGATGGACATGTCATATGCCATGATTCTTGTCTTTGGTCAAGACAGAAGATTGTATAGGGAAGTTCTACTGAAATATATGGTCAGCAACAAATCGCAACCTACCAACCATCCTATATAATCGGTAAGCACTAAGTTGGGGTCTTCCATTTTCTTCAATGATATATGCTCGGGAGCAGAAGAGATGGAAATAGTCCTAGCAGATAAAGGTATACCCGGGAAACATTAAGAAGAAATCTCAGAACAATAGGGAGAACCAGAAGATCAGATATGGAAAATGAACTTCGATGGAGTTGCATGTAGAGAAGGAGCTGGAGCTGGAGTGTGGATAAATCACCCCACAGGAGATGCAAAATTATGCTCTTACAAACTCGTTTTTGAATGTACAAATAATATGGCCGAATACAAGGTGTTAATATTGGGATTGAAAGTCTTGGAAGAGTTGGGTGCCAAAAGGATCATTTTACTTGGAGATTTTGAACTCATCAAAAATCAAATTAAAGGTATCTACCAGGCCATACATCCTAGACTAAGGGYTTATAGAAATCTGGTATTAGAACTTCTTGAGAAATTTTCAGAATGCAACCTTTCAACAATCCCACGAGAGCAGAATCAAGTTGCAGATGCACTAGCCACTTCAGCTACAGTGTGCAAAGTCCCAATTTTTCCTAAAAAAAGATACAAGGTTGAAGTCAAGTACAGACTGACGATACCAGATAATATGAAACATTGGCAAGTCTTCAAAGATGATACACAGATAGAAAGCTTCCTTAGGATGGAAAATGAGTTCAAGAATTTAAACATCGATGAAGTAGATGTAGTTTTTTTCACCAAAGAAGAATACTTTGACAATCAAATTGTTGGCAAAGATATCGTGCAGCTGAAAAGCAACGTTATCCCCAAAGGCCTGGTACCATTGGAATAACTTTTTGATAACAACAATGTGGCCAGAAGTCCACATATCACAGTAGATGAAGAGGACGTGGAGGATTGTAACATTGGTACTCCAAAAGACCCTAAGATCATTAAACTATCCAAGAAGCTCAACCTTGAAGTAAAAGAGAGGTATGTAAAATTGATGAAAGAATTCCCTTATTTTTTTGCCTGGAGCTATGATGAATTGAAAGTTTATGATACTAGTATAATCCAGCATGTCATCCCGATAAAAGAAGATCACAACCCATTTAAACAAAATTTAAGAATAATAAACCCTCTGTTGTTACCATTGATAGAGAAAGAAGTGAAGAAATTTTTTGAAGCAAAAATCATAGTGTCCCTAAGATTCTCCAAATGGGTAGCAAATCTAGTACCTGTCAAAAAGAAGAGTGGGGAGATCAAACTGTGTGTGGACTTCATAAATCTAAATAAGGTATCTCTTAAAGATAACTACCCTTTGCCGAAAATGGATCACATTCTACAGAAGGTAGTGGGCTCCCAAAAGATGTCAATGTTGGACGGTTTCTTGGGATACAACTAGATCATGGTACATCCTGACAATCAAGAAAAAACAACATTCACCACACCTTGGAGAACATTCATGTATGCCAAAATTCCATTTGGAATTATGAACGTTGGAGCAATGTTTCAAAGGGCTATGGACATAGAATTTGCATATGAAAAAGATAAATTCATCATTATATACCTGGATGACATTACATGCATTCTGCTATAGATGAGGAGCACATCAAACATCTCAGAAGGGCATTCGAGAAATGCAGAAAATTTGGCATATCACTGAACCCAAGAAAGTCAAACTTTTCCATGGAAGAAGGGAAACTCTTAGGGAATATCATTTCTAAGGAAGGGATAAAAGTAGACCCCAACAGAGTTGAAGGTATCTTAAATATTGGCATACCCAGAAGCAAAAAGGAAGTACAATCCTTTCTAGGTAAAGTAAATTTCCTGAGAAGATTTATTCCTAATTTAGCAGAGATCATAAAGCATAACACCAACATGTTAAAGAAAGGAAATGAAATCAAATGGATTCTTGAGGCTAGAAAGTCCTTTGAGGACATCAAAGTAGCATTGACAAAGGCTCTTGTGCTAACTAGTCCTAATTTTGAGAAAGATTTCATACTTTTCTCTTTCACTTCAGAACACAGAATTGCAGGGGTATTACTCCAGAAAGATGACCAGAATTTTGAGAAGCCCATAGCATACTACAGTAAGACATTGAGAGACGCTCCTTTAAAATATGACATCATGGAAAATATGGTGTATGATTTGGTCAAAGCATTGAAATAATTTAGGGTGTATATTCTACATTCACATACTATTGCTTATGTCCCCAACAGCTCCGTAAAGGACATCTTAACTCAACCAGATCCTAAAGGAAAGAGGGTAAAATGGATTGTAGTGCTATTATACTATGAACTCGACATCATGCCCATGAAGTTGATTAAAGGATAAGGACTTGCTATACTAATGGCACAAACAAAATATGAACTTCTAGGAATAAATTTCGCTACAGACATGTCATAAATTACAGCAGAGGAAGAGAAGGAAACTCCACAGATATCTCAATTTTTTTTTTATTCTGCATGGTATGTAAACATTGTCTTTGTGTTAAAAAATCTGCAAGCTCCTCCTGAATATAACAAAACAAAGGCTAGGTTCTTAAAACTGAAAGCGGCAAAATTCTGCCTTGTCAATGGATTACTGTACTGGAAAGACCCAGGAGGAATTTTATTGAGTTGTTTGATAGAGGAGGAAGAATAAAGGAGACTGTGGAGGTCATCATTATTGGAAGACAATTGTACACAAAATGTTGAGAGTTGGTTTTTATTGGCCTAGTATTTTCCCTGATGTTTACAAGGAGGTGTCAAAGTGCCATGAATGCCAAATCTTTGATGGGAAAGGAAAGCTACAACCTCTGTCATTGAAGCCCATTTCAGTAGAATCTCCTTTCAGGCAATGGGGCCTAGATTTCATAGGAGAGATACACCCACAATCTTTGGCTCAACACAAATGGATCCTGACTACAACAGATTATTTTACCAAATGGATTGAAGTTGTTCCTACCAAACAAGTTACAAATGAAATTATCATTCAGTTTCTAGAAGAAAATATCTTATCCAGGTTCGGATGTCCAACCAAGATTATAACAGACAAAACAACAGCTTTTAAATCTAAAAAAATTGAGAAATTTTGCAGTGATTACAATATTACTCTTGGCCATTCCACATCATACTACCCACAAGGAAATGGATTGGCTGAGTTTTCAAACAAAAGCCTGGTCAGAATCATAAAACATTTGTTGCAGGAGAATAAAAAGGCATGTCATAAGAATCTCATTCATGCACTATGGGTGGATAGGATATCCCCAAAGAGATCCATTGCCACATCTCCTTTACAGATTGTCTACGGTACATAACCCATCTTTCCTATGACACTCAGATTGCCAGTGATGAAGTTGTTACAAGAGAAAGAAGTAGAGATGAATTCCATTCAAAGAAGGGAGGATGAACTCATCATCTTGCAGTAGACCAGAGAAAAGGATTTCAACAACACCCAACTACGTTAAGAGAAAATCAAGGAAGCTTTCGACAAACGTACCAAAGTGGACGACTTCAAAATTGGAGACTAGGTACTGAGGTGGGATGCCAAGAATGAAAACAAGGGAAAACACAAAAAAATCGATCACTTATGGGCCATGGCTAGGCCCATTCAAAATTATAGCTTACCGCGGGAACAATGCTTATTTGTTGGAGGAGAGTAATGGAGAACCCGCCAGAGGAGGGCCTGTAAATGGCAGGTTCCTCAAGCACTACGTCATTTAAAATATCGTCACCCACCATCCATTGTACATGACCTCTTTGTGTTTTGTTTTTTCTTTAAGTATGAAGATTGAGATAAAAAAAGAACGGTTGAAGCTCGAGGTGAAGGCCCTGAACCGTGCTAAGTAGTTTGAAGTTTTTGAATAAAATGAAGAGATTCAGATCACACACACAAGCTTACAACCCAATGGGTAGGAACTTGGTCTACAGTTCTTTGCTACCTCGCGGGGAGGATAGCATCCCCAGTTAGATCCAATGTTATCACCATATAATTCCCAGCTGGTGTCCAAGTTTCAGAAATTTTATGATGGATTAACTCACGGCAGAGCTGTGATAAATTTAGAGAACCCATCTATATCTGGCGGTGTTTAGAAGAAACAACGAAGATATGAAGAATAAATATCAGTCGACTGTCGATCTCAAAGGAAGCCCAGATCAACGACCAAGACATGTATCGGAGATACAACTAGCACAAAGATTAAGTGGTCGAGGGCGAGCCGGGGAAAACCGTCACAGTTTTTTGCAGGATGCATGGCGCCCTTAGAAGTGTATTAAAAAGGAGGGTTGTCTGACCAAAACCACCTTTTTCAACCTTCGATGTGAAATTTGTCGGGAAAGACGTTGACCGTAGATCTTGAAACGACCCGAATCAATGCCCGAGGTACAATTCAACGATCGAAGTAGTGCGAGAATTAGCCGACAAGGGGTGGACCAGGGAAAACTGCCTTGGCTTAAATCATGGACATGCAGCATTCTCTGAGACACATAGAGACTAAGGGTGGTTAATCTAAAACCTATTTTCTCCAAAACCCAATGGTAATAGACGCCTATAAAAGGAGGGACCCCGGGTATTATTCTATGAGTATTTGAAGAAATCAAACATTCAAAGATTTGGCACAAAGATTCCATCCAAATTTCTAAATTTAGGACCGAACTAGATCATTTTTCTTGCCTCTTATCAGGTATTGTTCACGATGGATACCAATCTTGTTGTTTTATCCATGAGTGAACTAGATAATCCCTCTAGGGAAAATGCCTTAATTGACAGAGATTCTGACGTTTTTGACATAGTGACAACGATCTCACCCATTTCTATGTCTAGAGATATTTTTTTGAAAAATGTCAGATCCCACATATCCTTTCTTGAAGCGGCTTGAGCCTCTTTCACCCCTTATGTCGTAGAAACAATTTTCTCGTTCCCCGAATTTGTGAACTGGTGTGTTGAGAGATATTCCTAGGGAGAAAGAGTCATCCTAAACAAATTAGGGTTAGAATTCATGTGTAAAGTAGATGGTCCCTCTCTCTGACATGCCCTAAATGTAACAGATGCCTCCCTTGTGGTGTCAGAACCCTTTGAGGAACAGAGAATGATTATGATTTATAGGGAATGCTTGCCCGAGGTAAAAACCCTATTTTTGCAAACCATAGTCAAACCTGAACATCATTCATAAAGTCTATCCCTACCTGTCAATCTAAGTGTCATGATCATAAAATTCTAGTGGGCTTGCTCTCTACTGAGTCAAATTCTAGGTCTACACAATGACAAGTTTGTGGTAGAGGTTATGTTAGGAATCCTGTTAATTTTCTTCCTGTCTAGGAAATCAGTCTGTGTCAGTTTTGATGAATTTATTGCAGAGAACATACATCAATAGATAGTTAATTTCATCTCATTGAGACATTACAGATACTACTCTCATCTGTTGAAAATTTTTCTGGGATCTAACAATACCGAGCTTCCTGAAGTTGTGTTTATTTTGACCGAGTGTAAAAAGATCACCATGCTCATCTTCATCAACAAAATCATGTCCATAATATACAGTCTCATTTTTGGTTTAGATTAGCCAAGAGTCCTGGAAGAGATGAAATGTTCATTGCAACCGAGTCCGGAGAATGTTATGGGAGACTATATGTTTTTTACTTCGTTCATCGTGATTTGGGTATACGAATGCCAAGAAGGACCTCACATTTTACCAGTTTTCCTGACTCATAGGATATTTGCATTGGAATTTATCAGACAGAGGATCATCTTAGAGATTGAACACTTCCTCAAAGATCACAAGGCTTCAAATATGAAATTCTCGTTCGTGGTAGGTCCTTTTTTGGTGAAGAGAAAGTCTTGTTTGCCTCAAATACAGTCTAAATTCAATGAATTTGGGTTCACATAGCTGCAAGGAAGAATTTACGATCCACATCAAGTTATATCAAAGAGAATATTGGCAAGCAGACAAGGCCCTTATGAACACGAGCACATTGAATAACTAGATAAATTGGCCAATCTAGAGACCTACATAGAAATGGAGGTCATCACACTGCATGAACAAGCAAAGCAGATAGAGACTACTTCACAATAAATATCAACACAAAAACCCTCACCCAGGTTGATTATCAAGGCTCCTAAAATGAGCATCTTCAATAAGAGAAGCAGTTTAGAAGCCCTAGGGGCTAGCGGCCAACAAGACACCCTCAAGAAAATGAGAGCGACATCACCTTTTCCAATTATTGACTTGGAAGAAGAATAACAGAAAGGAAAGACGTGCATGGAGATGGTAGACACTAAAGTCTAGAATGAAGAGATCAATCCTAAATACAAACCATAAAACGAAGGCAGCATGAAGGTTTTCAACAGCAGGAAACACATATTTGGCCAGACTCCTAGGATGGTTTATCAATCTAATGAAGACTTGCTACATCAGTATGCAGTGAAAGGGAGTATGGTCAATAGTGAGATAAAGGATCTTTTTCCTGAAGTGGAAGGGACATCTCAGTGCAAATCTCACCTACTCTCAGTTAGAGATGTGACATTCAACATTGCAGTGGTCGATAATGATAAGGTATCTGAGTTCAAGGTACACTATGAGAACATTGACGCTCTTGACAAAGTGAAATTACACAAAAATTTCAATGATATGTTGTACGCTGATTACCTAAACTTAGCTCTGAAATTTGTAAGGTTGACAACAAATGGTTTGAAACTAGATGGACAACTGAAACAAGAAAAGGTGTCCAACAAATCTTGGATGATGCAGGTAAAAAGATTAGAGTCTGAAGGTCCACAAGGGGTGAAGGCCTCTCTGGAAGAAAAGGATAAAATGATTCAAAGTTTGAAGAAAAGATTGAATATGTCACCTACAGACCATCCATAGACAACAGAGTTAACTGCTTTGGAGTAGGAAAAGGAAACCTTCAGACAAGAGGCTCTAGATGACAAGGCTAAGGTGTTGCAGTTGGAGAAAGAGAAGGAAAGTTGGTCACATATGTAGGCGAAAAAATCAGATGTGGAGATTATCATGCCTTCTAATGGAGAGGTTGGATCAAATGTTGAGGGGTTAGTTCAGGCTATGTACCAAATATGTTTAAAAATAGGCAAGATCAAGGATCTAAATGAAAATTTAGAAAAACCGAAACAAGAGGCTAAGGTGAAGGAAGAGAAATTAGATCAACTCTACAAAGAGAACCAAGACCTACAGGAAAGAGTGAACAAGCTAAAAACCAGATTGAAGGGTAAAATGCTACTGCAGGGAGCCAAACATGTGATATGGGACAGGATTGCGACGGAGGTTTCTAAATTTAGAAGTTACCTGAACTTTATCAATGACAAGGACAACATGGCTACTACAACTCGAAACAACTACGTTGTTGTAAATGAAGTGATAGTGAATAAGCCCTCATAATGGGCCCAAAATGCCATCGACTTGTTGAATTCCATACCAACTGCTGATCTTCAGACCATTGGTGTGAAAGATAGGACCACTTTAATCATTTCATCCAGGAGAATCATTGACAAACACAACCTACTCAGATCGGTTCAGAACAAAGTTGTGCAAATGGACCATAGCATACAGGAGTTTAAAGATGCCTTCGAACAATTGTTTACTAAAGGCCTCCGCTCATTCTGGGATGGTAAAGGCTCATTGTACAAGAAGGAATATTACCACACTCTTCGCATGCAATGCAGGATGGACCATTCCAGGTTTGAAGATATGGAAGAATGTCTAAAGGGTCCTATCTTGGTAGAACACTTAGCTACTGATTTCAAAATTCTGAAAAAATTCAAAACAGTGAAAGTCAGTGTGCCAATCATGTCCTATGCAACGTGCATCAACCTAGAAATTTTGATTAAAGAAATGATGGACTATGAAATCCCCTCTGACGCACAATGGAAGGAACTTGTACGGTTGGGAAAGACAAAATTCCATGTCTCCAGAACCAACAAATGATCTCCAGTTGTCACCCATCTTACCAGACCTAACGGAAGTACAGAGTCGACCAGGTGTAGCAGAAGAAATTGGGCAGTCAGAGAGATTATTCATTATGGTGAAATGTTTCTTTTTGTTAATGATTGTAAGTCATTTCATATACCGAAACTGACATCTGAAACTGTTACAGAAGCTGAAACGGTTCAATTTTAGTTAGTTTTGATCAAATTGTATAAGTACTAAAAGGCTTGAATTAGCCAATGTTGGCAGAAGTGTAAGAGGACCTTTTTGGTTGTATCAAACTTTATTTGTAAATTTTTTGAATCTGAATTGAATACAAATGCAGAAGATTTTGAAGTCTCTATGAAAAGATTCTAACAGGTGGTGATATGAGCTTTGCTTCCTTTCATCGTATGTATTTCCTGTAGCTTGTCATTTCATTTAAATTTTCTTTTGTTTAAATTGGAGAGTTTAAAGGCCCAAAATTTGTCGAAGGAATTTAAACTATGTGATTGTCTTCTTAACTTATTCAGAATTCATTTCAGCAATGCTCTGAGGAGTTATTTGTCTTCTTTATCTTCCTACATGTCTTTTTATTTCAAGAATAACTCAGATTCATAGCCTTATTTAGCCTTTGTCCTCTGGAGAGTTCTATCAGTCTATGCTTTGTCTTCATTCACTTTCAGAATTTTGAATACGTAGCCCATAGTGTGCCCCTCTTCTTCGCCAACAACTCTATTAAAAATCTCCCAAGCAAATCAAATCTAGCCGTCGGTTTCCATAGATATATCAAGTGACACAAGAGAGCCCTCTCTGAGTTGGGCAAGCTAGTGCCTCAGCTCTAAAGATGGTTGAAACAATTACCTTTGTCGTTTGTCTATTTAGTCGGATATAATTTACAGAGTGCTAACAAATCCCATATGATGTAAATGGATAGACAAACCTAAATTCAAAGAATATGGTAGTATAGATAAATGTAAAGCCAGATTAGTGGAAAAAGGGTATTCATAGAAAGAGGGCATTGATTATGCATAAATATTTGCACCAGTAGCTAAATTAAGCACTATAATAATGTTAATTGCATTAGCTACAAAATACCATTGGAAGCTTCACCAATTAAATGTAAAGTCTGATTTTCTAAGTGGTGAGTTAAAGGAGGAGGTTCACCTTACTCAAACAGAGGGGTGTGTGAAAAGTGGTCAGGAACATTTAGTGTGTAAATTAAAGAAATCATTGTATGGACTAAAAAATGAACCTAGGTCATGGTATGAGAAGATAGATTCCTTCTTTCTTCAGTAGGGTTTTATGAGGAGCAAAAGTGATCCAAATCAATATACCAAGTTTGATGAAAAGGGGCATGTTGTATTGATTTCCTTATATGTTGATGATTTAATTATTACAGGAAATTCATAAAAAATGATTAGTGGAATTAAGAAGTAGATGTCACGGGTATTTGAAATGAAAGATCTTGGTGAGTTACATTACTGCCTCAGTCTTGAAGTTTGGATAAATGTTGTTCAAACCTTTGTGTATCAAGGTAAATATGTCAAAGAAGTAGTTAAGAAGTTTAAAATGGATCAGTGTAAAGCTTCTTATGTTCCAATGCAGCAAAACACAAAAAATTATTATGATGATGGTTCAAAGGAGGTAAATGATATAGTGTATAGACAGATGGTGGGAAGCTTGAACTATGTCACTACAACCAGACCTGACATAGCATACTATGTTAGTGTGTTAAGTCATTTTATGGCTAAACCTCTAGAAATTCATTGGAATGCAACGAAAGGGGTACTCAGGTATCTCAAAGGCATAATTGATTATGGTATTAAATATATTGATTCATTCGATGTTGAGCTAATAGGTTACTCAGATTCAAACTGGGATGGAAATACAGATGATCGTAGATCTACTACAAGTTATGTCTTTGTCATTGGATCTGGGATTGTTTCATGGAGCAGTAAGAAGCAACCTATTGTATCTTTGTCATCCATTGAGGCAAAATATAAAGTGTTGTGTGCAACAACATGTGAAGTTGTTTGGTTGAGAAGACTACTTCAAGATGTTGGAGAAGAACAAAGGAAAGATACGATAATAAAATGTGATAACCAGAGCTTAATCAAGTTGGAAAATAATCGAGTTTATCATTCAAGGACAAAGCATGTTGATACTCAGTTCCATTTCATTCAAGAAAAGATGTAGTCTAATTACATTGCCTTAATGTATTGTAATACTAGTGAAAATGTTGTTAATATTTTCACTAAGACTCTCGAGAAGATCAAATTTGAACTATTTAGAGAGATGTTAGGTGTGGATGTCAATCCTTTCTCCATTAAAGGGGAGACTTAGAATTAATGGAGAATTAGTTGTGGTGATTAGATGAGTTTATCTCCAACTGTTCTTCATCATATATATATTTTGTAATTCTCATTAATCAATTGAATGAAGCATGGCTTTGCTTCCCCGAACTCCTGGTGCTCTCTCTCCCGAGGAGTCAGTTTTCATTCTCTATTTATTAAGTAAAATATATCTTAACAATGATAATAAAAAGAAAATAATATAAATATTGGGATAATAAAAAAGAAAAGAATATAAATATTGGTTTGAAATTTTAAGTCCATTTTTTTGGAATAGTTGTGATGGAAGTTGAGAGAGATTAAACATTGAAGGATGGAAGTCTTTGAGGTGTGGACGGGGTGGATAGCTATATACTTCCATGAGGTTATGTGATATCCTTGACCGTATAAGTTACGTATGTGACAAAGGTATATAGGACAAATTCTATGTGATTGATGAGTATTTAAGAAGTAGAAAACCTTAACACATGGGATAATGACAAGGGAAGGGCCTCCCTCAAGGTTATGAGGGACTTAATATCCATAATAATAATAATAATAATAATAATAATAATCTATTTATAAGGTCACGGCCAAGCCACACCAAATTGGTGTATGAGACCCCCTTGTTTGTTGGACAAGGGACCCCCCTCCACCCAGTGATTTGACTGGTAAAGTATACGGAGGTATACATACCCTACCTCCCTCTTGATTTGAACTTGTGACCTCTTAAGAGGAAACACATGTTCTTAATCATTACTAGTTAATTAGTTCACACATAGAAATTAATATATGCACATTAGTTCCTCACAAGTTGAATTCTTGAAACTACGTTTGGGGATAATTCTCATATTATTTTTATTATGTAATACTATTGGATAGTATGTATGGTATTATGACTAGTGTATTATTGCAACTTTATTCATATGGTACCTTTTTGTTTAATCAATACATTGGGTACTTTTGTGTTATTAATGAATGATGCATTGAATTTATTGTTATATTTATTTTGTATAGTATACTTGGATGACATTTTGATTGTTATTTATAATTAGGTGGAGCATATATTACATTTAATTTAATTGTTAGAGAGACTAACAAAGTATCAATTGTTAGAAAGAATAAATAAGTGTGATATTTTTCTAGTACTTATTTTTATGGTTAGAGCATGTGATTAGTGAAGGTGCATTGAAGATTGATCTTCCAAAGATGAAGGTCATCTTAAATGAAATACTCATTTTAATTTTATAGAGACTAGGATTTTTGTGGGAGATACCCAATATTTAAGAAAGTTCATATCATTTTTTCATATGTGAAAGCACCACTTAATGTTATATCAACTAGTGGTAAGAGTTTGCAATGGGTTAAAAATCAATAGAATCTTTTGAAGAACCAAATTAGAATATTCGTAAAGCCTCCTTCCTAGCATTATCTATTTTGCAAAATTATATTGTTATAAAATGAAATGCTAGTGGTTTTGCTATGGGAGTAATGTTAATATAATGGAAAATTATCATTTTCTATAATTCAAAACTATTCCATGGAGCAATACTAATGTACCCTACATATGACAAGGATCTCTATGTCTTGCTTCAAGCAATGAAGAAATGGAAGAGAAATATGTTGTATAGAAAAACCATCTCTCATACTAATTATCGACCTCTACAAATATTTTTAGGTTAAAAGTAATATTAGGCAAGTAAGACACTATAAATGGATGGGATTTTTACATTAATTTTATTTAGTGATTAAATATAAAAAGGGGGCTACTAAAAGGTTGGATGATTTTTTTATTCAAACCACTAGAACCAAAAATCATATCTTTGGGATCCATTATGGACATGGATTCCTTCACCCATGAAGAATACAAAGAGGAGTATGTGGTAGATGAGCACTTCAAGGGGGCGTATCAACACCTTTAAGGAAAAAACTAAATAGAATGATTTGATTACCATATCCAATATGGATTACTCCAAAAAATGAGGAATATTTGTGTACCAAAGGAATAACAATTACACCTAATAAGTTAGGCTCACACTTCATGGGTTGTTGGAAATTTTGGTGTGAGGAAGATTATGGCTAAATTATAGAGGCATTCTTGTTGGCTCAAGATGCATGTAGAAGTAGTGATATTTATCAAAGGTTGTACCAATAGGCCTAGTAACATGAAGGAAGTATTGTTCCAACCACTTCAAGTTACTACAAGGCAATGGGAAGCATATCCATGGAATTTCTCAAAGGATTTCCAAGGACAAGAAGAGGGAATGACTACTTGTATGCGGTAGTAGATAGATTTAGTAAGATTTGAATTATGATGGCTTTAAAAAACACCATAAAAGGCCAAGAAGCAACAACATTATTCCTTGAAAGAGTTTGGATGCACTTTGGGATTCCAAGGAGAATCATTTTTTAATAGAGATAATAGATTTCTCAGTATGTTTTGGACTTCATTATGAGAGAAATTGGATGTTAAAATAAACATGCCCACCACATTCCACCCTCATACTCATGGGAATATTGAGGTAGTGAATAGGAGTGTGGTTCAACGTTTGAGAGGTTACAACTAGACATATCCAAATACCTAGGATGGAAATTTGGCTTACATATAAAATTCTTATAACAAGGTTGTACGCACTTTCACTAGTAATCCCCCTTTTGAAATATTTTTTGGATATTTATTACCATTACTAGTGGATATTTTATATGGATATTAATATGAATCAAGGGAAACCATATCGAATGATTCACTGAAGGAAAATACATTCATAGATGTGATAAGGAAAATACACCTATAATTTTAGGGAAAATCAAATAAATAATAAGAGAAATAAAAGGATAGTAATGATCAACACAAGGTTGAAAACACCTTACAAATATGAGAAATAGTTTGGTTGCACCTCAATAAGGAAAGGTTATGGGGGGCATTAAAGAAAATCAAATGCCTAATATATGGAAGATTGGACATATTGGAGAAGGTAGGAAACAATACTTGCAGACTTAGTCTTCACCCTATATGTGTATCTAACCTGTATAAAATGTAGATAACCTAAACCTCCATGAGCCATCAATGATAAATATATATGAAGAGGACCAAGTATCATCTTTGATAGAATACTTGGCACTAGAGGCATATGAAAAATTACCCAAACATATAGTTCTTCGAAGTAATATTAGAATGATTAGGAGGGGTCAACAAGAAGTTTGGAAAATGGATTTAAGGATTAGATATCATGCAAGGAAAAATGATACTCCAAGAAGAAATATTAGAAATTTATTCCTTGTCTCCTTCAAAACTAAATCTTTTGGAGACCAAACTCCTCTCAAAATGCTAAGCGACGATTTAAAATGGATCTACATAGTTACCAAATGAATTTGGTGATGATTTAGGGAAGTAGATATTAATGTTGAATTAGTCTTCTTTGATTTGGTCAAAACCTAAAAATAACACTTATGATCCAACATATTAAATCCTTTGTTTAAGGGGAAAATCTGTGGAACTTTGGGGTCTTGAATGTCAAGTACCTAGGTTCTAAGATGTGTTTTTTAATATATAGGTTGTTATATTTCGAATGATTATTAATTTTTACAAAATGAAGTTCATATCTAAAATTTATGGCCTTCATAAGGTAATGGTCCAAATATTCCCCATAATTCCAAGTGGTGGCTATGCCAATGCACCATTATTCAAATGTGGGGTGTTGTTATTTTGAAAAATAGGGTATACTAACACAAGTGAAACACCTTAATACAATCTCTCTCTCTCTCTCTCTCTCTCTCACCTTAATACACATCTCTCTCTCTCTCTCTCTCTCTCTCTCACACACAATACACACACACACACACACACACACACACACACAATTCAACTATCAATACACAAATGCTTACATGGTTAAAACCCTAAAAAGGAGAAGCAATCCATGACCTAAACCAATATGTTCACTTGAGGAAATATATTAATTCAAAAGGAAAATACATTCCATGAACATATTTCATAATTGATTATAAAAAAAACACCATCCATGACTTTTAAATATATATCATGGTGTTACACATTATTTTCGTCATCCCTATGATTGTTAATGATGTAAACCTATCTGTTGCCTTTAGAGAGGTCAGTGGCCTGAAATCCTGAAGAAAGAAGGGAGATAGACTTTCCCTGAGAGAAGAAGTTGTGTTTTCCTCTGTAAAAAAACTATTAAGGAGGATTTCCACAGGTTGCTCTATACATAAGGTGTGGAAATGCCTTATTTCCACAGATTTCACTATAGCTAGGTCATGGAGTTTCTGCAGGCTACATTACAGCTAGGGTGTGGTGACCCTCGTACGTGGGAAAAATGAGCATTTTCTTGATGCTTCTAGAAGGAGAAGCTTCTATGGTGAGGTGGCCTCTGAATGGTTTGGATATTAGTCGCTTTCATGATTTAGTAGGATCATCCTGACCTCCTAACCTTATCCTCTTCAACTTATAAAACGAGAGGATCTCTCATGGAGAAAGTTAGTTTCTTTCTTCAGCTAAGATGTTTCTTTTGGAATCCAAACTCTCAAACGATATGTCAAATCCATGTGGCTTATTGACTTGCATGAACTGCAACTTGATGCTTTTCTTCTATTGAAAAAGGAGCAAGGGATATTTTCTTCTTATAATCCCAAGTGGTAGGACTTGAACAAGGACTAAAAACATAGCCTGTGTAGAATTTTAATTATCATGGTTATTTTCCCAATCAGGACTAGTAAAACTAACCAACAAAGAAGTCCTAATGGTTAAGAACATCTGTTTCCTCTTAAGAGTTCACAAGTTCAAATCCACATGGGGGTAGGGTATGTATACCTCCGTAGACTTTACCCGTCAAATCACTAGGCGAAGGGGGGTCCCTTGTCCCATAAGCAAGGGGGTCTCATACACCAGTTAGGTGTCTGGCTTGGTTGTGACCTTAAAAATGGATGATTATTATTATTATTATTATTATTATTATTATTATATACCCAAACTTAATTGTACCTTGAATATATCAAAGTATTGTATTTTTTTCCTTCTTATGGCTCTCATGGGGTGTTTTCATGTGCCCAACCACAATATCAACAATAAAGGAGATACTAGGATGGATTTAAGTCAAGCACAAAAGGATACCAACTAACTAATGGTACAAAGTGGCATCCACTTTGGGTGTGACATATATGGAAGTGGGTATGATTCCATACCGAAAGGGATATGGGGTTAGTTTTCCATCTATACATGTCAAATAATTTTACATGAGTACTTAAACAAGGAAATGGAATTTCCTTCCTTGTTTTGAAAGGCTTGGAGGATAAGAAAATAATGTGAATGTCCTAAGTTTTTCCTTCCAAATTTATTCTTAAGATTGAATTTCACATGGGTTAGAACTTTGGGGTCACTACAAATAAGTACAAGGTCATTAACATATAGAAAAAATATGATGATATGGTCACCCACTTTCTTTGTACAAACATTAGGTTTGGAATGACATCTAGAAAAGTCAATGTCAAGAAGAAATATATCCATTTTATCATTCTAAGCTTGAGGATCTTGCTTATCTCCATAGAGATATTTCTTAGGATGGAAAACAAGGATATATTCATTCTAAATATATCTAGGATGTTGTTCCATGTAAATTTGTTCTTGAAAATCCCCATGCAAGAAATCATATCTAACATCCATCTATTAACCTCTCATTTATATGAAATTTCAAGGGCTAGAACAAGGCATATGGGAATACATCTAGCTATAGGGGAAAAAATTTTAGTAGGGTAAATTCTTACTACTTGGGAAAATATTTTCCCAACTAGCTAGGCCTTATGTCTATAGACAGTTGCATCTACTACATACTTAATTCCATACACCCATTTACATCTAACAAGTTTTCTTCCTTTCAAAAGAGGGATAAGATCCCAAGTATCATTCTCGATTATGGAAAAATATTCGTCATTTGTTGATACATACCAATCTAGATAGATAGAATCTTATACAAATGTTTTTGGATCATGAGTTTCTGAAACTTTATCCAAAATATAGGAGGCTCACTAAAACTATGAATTTATGTTAGACTAATATTAAGGATCATTGAAAAATTCACTAATTACTTTTTTTTTTGTATTGACCCATTGAGGAAGCTATGTTTCTATTGTAAGTTCATGTTCAATGGACTCAACTAGAGGAGGGTGAGTGGGTGAAGATAGATTTTCATCCTTGTTGTCATCATGTATAGGAGACGAAACCAGAATAAGGGAACTCGCATAAAATATGGGAATACAAGAGAAAATAAGAAATTACACTTTCATTGAAGATGGTTCACAAGCTAAAGATGGAACAAATGTTGAAATGAGAATATAGGTTGAGAGACTTTCATTAGACTTAAAATATCTCCTAATAATAATTTCTACTAAATTAGGTTTAAGAGGTATAGAACCTTTACATATTTAGAGTATCCAAAAAAATGCACTTCTAATTCTTAGGCTATAATTATTTCTTTTTCTCATTTTGAATGTGAGCCCCAACTTCAATACCAAACACATGAAAGTGGGATATATTTGGCTTTATATTACTCCTATTGGAGTGTGAATAACTATGTAATTGAGACAATAATGGCGTTGACCCAAAAATGTGGAATTAATCCCTTAGATCGGATCATATAAATTTCTATTTCTTTTAATGTGTGACTATTTCTCTCAACAACACCATTTTGTTGTGTTGTGTATGGAACAATATATTTCATTTGAATGCTTAGTGTAGTGTAGTAAGCTGTAAATTTTTTATCACATATTTTCTTCCATGATCTATTCTTAACTTCCAAGTTTTATGTCCATATTGTTTTCTACAGTGGTATTGTATGCCAAAAACATGTTAAAACCTTCACTCATAAGTTTTAATAAATAAACCCATGTGCATATAGATAAATTATCAATGAAGTTTAATACGTACTTGAACCTAGAGAAATAAATAGAAGGAATAAGACCACACAAATGACTATGGACAAGCTATAAGGGGTTTGATGCATGTCAAGTGGCATGTTTGTAAAAACTATCCTAATGATTTTTTACAAGAACAAAGTGGAAATAAACACCATCTTTGAAAGAAACTAGAGGAAGACTAGTTACCATATTATATTTATGTAGTTTCTACAATGAGTGATAGTTTAGATGACCAAACCGATTGGGCCAAAGTTTTCTCATGTCATCACTATGAGCAATAAGATTAATGGAAGAGTTGATGAACCAAACTTGTCAAATCTATACAACCTAGTAATATCTACAACAATTTTAGTTGCTATGATAATTTTAGGATTATTTAAATATTTGATTACAACTTGGTGAGGTGAAAATTATACAATTTTTTCCTTCATATGGATTTGTGGTTTAATATACTAATGGAAAGTGCAACAAAGTCTTAGAACACATAACACATAATTAAAATGGCCATGATTTAGCTTAACTATTCTACAACATACAACACATAGATATATCATCACCAAAAAATATTTATTTGGCATTACATTCATTAAGAGAAATACAATATTGAATTATCCTTAGCCATATGATAAGATTCTCCAAAATCAATAAACCATTTATTAGAAGGAGAAGTGGATGTTTCAATGAAAGAAAAACAACATGTAAAAGGTACATGTCCATGATAAGAAAAGTTAGTAGAATAAATATAATGATTAATGTTGTTCTTATTCATTGTTTCTTCTAATGCTTGAACATTCTAAAACCATTTAGACTCTATAAGACAATCTCACTCAAAAACAATTATATGTCTCCTAGTCTTATTTCCTTTTGATTTGGTTCCTTTACCACCATTTGGTGTAGGATTTGGCCAAGAGGTTTTAGGACCCTTGTTTTGTTTGTTATTGTGAGGAAATTGATTCTTTCAATGGTTGGAGCTTTGCTTCTATTGTGCTACTAAGGATTTTTTAGATGTACCTACAGTGATGATGAATCCAAGGTGTAAGAAATCATCTTTCTATCCAAATAGAGAATCACAAAAAACTTCAAAAGGGGGAATTTTGTAAGTAGTCCCTTGACTAATAATCCTTCTCTAGAAAAGTGAAAAGTAGATACTAAAATACAAAGACATTTCCATTGTTAGAAATAATAGAGTATATGAGTTGATCATCTTTCTTTATTATGCCACATTATACACTTAAAATTTAAATCTCTTATTCTTTGAAATAAAATCTTGAATGCAACTGAAATCATTAGGATTCAAAGGAATCAATTTATTTTTGAGCTAGTGGACACGAATCTAGTTGTGTTTAGCAAATATAATTTCTATATTTTTCCAAGTCTCATATGAGGTTTTACCCTTGAAGGTGAAACTACATATCACTATTATCGACTTAAACCCACATGTTACACCATTTATATCATCCCAATAATTTCTCTTTAATTGTTCAAAGGTGGGGGATTATGTTCCCAAGGTAACCTAGTAAAGTCTCCTATGTTTTAATAAATCTTTCATACAAAAATTCCATAAGAAGTAACTAGAACTGGTAAGTATGATCTTATTTGGATTGACCATAATACAATATGAAAGTAATATGGTTTTAAAACTAGAAAATAACTATTCATATAGATAAATATTGAAAAAATAGGCAATTTTAAAAATAATGGCACCAAAACTTAACTCCAGATGAAAAAGTTAAGCCGTTTTGAAGAAAAATGTAAAATGTAAACACGTTAACAAAGGTGACATGTGGAAGGTGGAGGTTACCCCATGTGTCAATGCTTATGTATTTAAAACTCTTAAAGAGTGAAATAGTGCATGAGCCAAGCCAACATGGCCACTTGAGGAAATACATTAATGCAAAATTAAAATATATTGCATGAATATCTCTCACGAATGATCCTTCATGTTTTTTACATAGAGATCATGGATCAATTAGGTGTTAATCCATATATCAATTTCTATTCATATCGAGGATAAGATGAATCGTTAGATCATTGCATGTATAGAACATAATCATAATCATAATCATCAAATTAATTAATTGCAAAAACACACTAACGAAGCACACTAGAGTAACACACTTTACTGAAAGACACATTAGGTCAATTTGATCTTAATTAACTACTAAGTTTCTAAATGTCCTAACAATAATAATATGTGAGAATCGAGTAGATATTTCTAGAAGCATCATGGAGGTTCTAAGAGGGTTTCAAAACCCTTACCCGACCCTAATTCTAGCTATAACAACCTAGTAGGAGGGAAAATGGTTCACGGTTTCATTAGTTACTAGTTTCTCCATGTAATAGCCCAATCTAAAAACAAAAATAATTACAGAAATTACTAGATAAACTTCAATAAAATTTAGGATCATTGAGAGATGATAAACTCACCTGCTTCGAATAAACCAACATACTTATAGTATGGGGGATGGAGATTATAATGATACCTTGATCTGGATCTGGAGAAATGAAACAACAAAATGGGGGAAAATTCTCCACCCAATCGTAGACCCTGCTACTTTAATATTCAGTAGCAGGTCACCCCTGAGCCCTCAATCGACTACTCAACCACAAATTCTTAATCATGTTTCTCCCTATAGACTAACCAAAGAGATATCCTTATATCCTACTTCTCCATTCTTATATAGATTCCATCCATAGTAAAGAATTGGATCTATAGGATCCTTTATTTAATACTTTATTATATTTTAGGATTTCTCCATAATTGTCTTTACTGATTTGAACATTTTCTTTAATTACCCAAATATCCATAATAAATACTTTTTGTGACCCCCTTTAGGATAATTATTATATACTTCTTTATTATTATTTGTTCATAAAAGTACTTATTATGACCATTTTAGGAGAATTATTATATTCCTTCTATTATTCTTATTTACTTGTTTATTTAATAATATTATGGGGCATCACACTCCATAGTATGTGAAGGAGTTTAGAAGAGATGGTAATAGAGTAGAGAGAAAGAATACATATATAAAGGACTATAGTAGAGAAAATGGTCTCATAGACTTGTAATAATCTTGTTTGGATTTGTCTTATGTGTTATAACTTCCATCATAAAAATGGAATGGATAGCTCTTCATTCCTTGTAACTTGGTTTTCCCATATGAGTTTCTAGGGTAAATTTTGTGTTCCAAGGTGTCTGTATTTGTTGCAGTGGTTCTATTAATTAAGTTGTAGTAGGTAAATAATCTACTTGGTGTATTTCATTTCTATTATAGCATTAAAAATACAAAAATATAGTTGCACAATCGAGTATAAGATCACTACAATAGCTTTAACTTTATCTTTGTGTTAATAAGATGACATTAGAATATTCAAGGTGGTTTGGATATCATTTTGTTTTGTGACTAGGGTGAATTTTTATATTTCAAGGGAATTTGATTTTTTTTTTTATCTATCCCCACTTGTATATAAATATGTTTATGGTGCAAAATCCAATTTAGAGGAATAAACATAAGACGTGTATGTGTGGCACTAAGATAAGTTAGAAATGATATGAATGGATATATATTTTTCCCCAAAAAATAATCCTTCTAGGGAAACCCAACAGGTACTTCCTCACATTTCTGGATGACATCCTTAGTAAATGCATTAGTACAAACTAGTGCACCTTACCTAGGAAAATTTGTATAAATCATCTGCTAGTGCAAAACTAGCAAAATGCTCAACAACATTTACAATAATCAATTGAGATAACACCTTCGGTTGCAAATGCATAGATTTGCATAAAAAAAGATATATATTGTTGGAATGGATAATAATTTTGAAATTTAATGGAGAATGAAGAGATGATGATTGAGAAAATATTGTTTCATTATTAAAATAAAATATATGATGAGTTGTTCATAGAAAAATAATTTGCAGTAATGTTGAAGAAATAAAAGTTTAAGTGAAATGATTTATTGTTTGAAATTAGTTGTGTTTGTTTGATTTTATGTTGGATAAATAATTGAGGATGAACAGGTGACAGGAATGGTAAAAGTGCATTTGGAAAGGTGACTATGGTATACATTCACGTATCAAGAAGTAAATCATTTATTTTACCACTGAAATAAATACTTAGCCTATTGTAAGCACATATGTAGGTTATAGCTAGAAGGGTACAATCAAGTGGGAAGCCATTAGATTTTCAATTAGTGTCTTATTAATGGCTCACATATTCTCTCTATAGATAAAAGTGAGATACTTTTTTCTAGAGAGGGAGACTTGTTGAGGGTTGTAATAGAGGATTAACCACTCACTTGTTATAGCCTTAATTTCCTCCCTACATGCCAAAAAGGAATTCAACAAAAGATGAAAGATAAAGCACATTTCTTGCTTGAGATTTAGGCCCTTTTTTAGGGTTGTCATGGGATGCATAGAAGACATCATGAAATAATCATCACATGTCATATATATTAAAACAAGTTATGATCTATGAAACCTTCCATATTCGATGAGTTACAAAGAGTTAAGCGATGGGTGAGTTGTATCTTCATGGCATGAGCCTAGGAACTCACATTATTCAAGGTTCTATTGAGTTCTAGAATATCTACATGATCTCCCAAGCCTCCTCCAAGGATCTATATAAGAAATCAAAGTCTTGAGAAAGAGGAGGAAGAATCAATTGTAGAGTTATGTTGTCCAATTGCAGAGGTTCTTTTCCTATTCACATCATCCATAAATTATATTTCCTAGTCTAGTCAAGAATTCGAGGAGAAGTAAGGAGCAAGGAACCAAAGTGGAATTGCATCAAAATCTAAGGTATGAAAATTTGATGTATTTCTTCTATATCCATCAATATATCATTATTTTTCCTCCTACAAATGTTTGTAATTGATGTGAAAATGTGTATTTCTGGTTTACTCCATTATAGATCATATTGTATCCATGTTGAATATATGATTCTAACACCAAGTAGAGAGGTAGAAACACATTCTTTGTCTTTTGTGTGCAAGAATCAGGTTACGGAGATTGGAATTGGAACTTCAGATCTACATTAGTTGGGATATATGAAGGACAACCTACATTGAAAGGTATGTTATACCTGCCACTCCTTCGGTTAATTTTGAATCCATTTTCTTTATTCTAGGAAACCCATAGAAGTCTAGACCCACTATCTATCTAGGACCAATAGGAAGATCCCAGGGACATCTACTTACCATATTAATGAGATTTCTCCAATAACATAATTGGATACTATGTTGGGGAAGAATATTTGATTCTTCTCTCGAATCCCTTGCCAAAATTACCTTTGTTTTTCTATTTGTGATTTAAATTGTCTTCTCTGTACTTTTCTAGAGTTAAGATATCACATATCTGATAGATTTGTGACATATATGATAGATCTGAGATAGATCCATCCTTTCCAAAAAATCATTTTTTCTGCAGTTGTCACATGTTGCAGTACAAGGGACATGCTACGATCATCACTGGTTGTCAAGCCTGGGTCCTGCAATGACGACTGTAAATTGGGGAAAGTTGCAAAATTACAGACTTCTGAGATCAAATCTGGTTAGTCTAGGTCCATATGTCTATATTGATATATTTTGAAAAGATATTGTCTTTGTCTGAGTGTTAATTCCATGTATGTTTCCTCCATTTGTTGTTTGGAGTGTCATTTGTTATGGGATTTCTTGGATATCCATGTTTTCTATCTGGTAATCCTATTAACTTGGGTATTTAATCCAACAGATCTGAACAAATTTTCTAGTGTCTAATTTTATTGCATTTGGATTGTCCTTTTGTGATTATTATCCATTACTAGATCTGTCCTATTAGGTGATGTTTTGGTGAGATCTTGATACAGACACTGAAGTGGGATTCGCTAGCATCACTACCAATTTCCTACAAGCCTCTGCTTGTTGAATTCGTTGGTTTTCCATTTGCATTTTGTGTTCTTTCATAGATAAGGAATCGTTTTGCATTTACACTTGGAAAATTTACAAAAAAAAAAATTGCATTCTTGTGATCTTTTGAAGCATTAGGGAAAGAGTTTTCATTGTTGAATTGTTTGACTTGAGTTCTTACAAGAATACTAGATCTGAACTATTTGTATGCTGGTATGGTGTTTGAGGTTCAAAATTACAAAGAAAAAATCCCTTGTTCCCTCCCATAGATAGAATTCATTGAACTGAATGAATCACATTGGCATTCTTTGCATTGCTTGGTTGGGTCAAAAGTTATAAAACACCATTAAGGTTTCATACATCTCCCATTGATGTAAATAAAGGCCATACAAGTAAATCGTATAATCTAAAATCACTTAGAATTTTTTTTTTTTTAATGAACCAACATTAGGTAAGCTTAGGGCCCTGGAATAGGATTGGAGAGTAAACTCTCCAAGGCCATAGAAATGAAAATAAGGATTTATTAAAGAGTGATAAATCCATTCTTCCAACCAGTTTGTCAAGAGCCTCCTCTAAAACAAGAGTTAAGCATGAGGTCACATTAGGGAAGGTAGGGAGATTACCCCTCTCTACTTGTTTTGGTGTTTGCGATATCGCTTCGATTGCTACCCAAGGTCACTGGTTCGATTGTTTTTGTGACATGGCTCTATGTGAGGTAATGTATTCGTAGCTTAGAGATTAATTACCCTGCCCTTATGTACAAACAAACCTATGACTATTTACCCAATCATTGATTATAAGGTGGTATCCTTAATGACCTTTCCTAGGAAGCCAACATAGATGACTGCAGGTGGAACATTCCTATAGTACCTATGGCAGACAATCATTCATTGTCTCAGTTACCAAGGAGGGTTCCAACCTTAATAAACAGTGCTTGCACCAGTCAAGGTTGTTTCATGTAGATCATCATAACTTCTCCTCATACCTTCGCTAGCCAATCTTATGGGGACTTCATCTCCCACAGGAGGTTGGTTTTTGGAAGGTCACCTGAGCCATTGGTTTTATTGTTGTTATCCTAGATTTGATAGGGGTATTCTCTTTGATTATGAATCTATATCGACCTTATCTTGAATTGTGTTTGAGTTACACCTATTATTTTAACCATTTTTTAATTATCATGCCGGTCCCATCGATTGCGAGGACTAGAACCCATCATGGAGGTACAACCACCTCTCAAGCAGTGTGAAGTAGGAGACCAAGAATTCAAAGGGTATTATCTTTGTTTAGAGGAGAATGGTTTGGTTTAAGTGGTCAACGAAGGTCCTCCGCTAAACTTTAACCCTCCTTTAATTGATCCTGAAGCACCTCTACTTGTCTAGGTAGGGGATATTTTTAGTGATCCTCTTTCTTTGTTTAGTAATCCTTACACTATGTCAAGACCAAGTGTCTCATCTAATGTAGTTGAGCCATCCAACCCTATTGGTTGTGGAGCCTGATTATCTTCATGATTCATAAGTCTTTGTTTTCAGCTATGTTTATAACTCATGAATATTTTACACCCCAAAATACTATACATTCCTCCATGTGGGGGGTTGCAGGGGGGATCTCCCCCCCTATGAAGTTTGGGGGGCTCATCCCCCCGACTAGGGGTTCGGGGGAAAGTGTCTCTTTGACAGGGGTTCAAGGGAAATCGTTCCCCGATGGGGGTTCAGGGGAGAAGGCCTCCAAGGAAAAATTTCCTTGTAAATGTATATTGTGATTTCAAAGTAAATCTGGACCATTCATTATAAGGCCACAGATCTGACAGTAGAAGTTATGTTAGGGTTTTTTTCCCTAGAAGGAAACCCTCCTTTATGAGGGAAATGTATTGTGGCTATGAATCATTGTGAATATTGTATTTTGAGAGAGGAGACTTGAGATAAAGAAGATGAAGTTACAATGGGTGTGTTGTAGGTTGTATCCCTTCATTTGTTTGATAATAATAAAGGAAGGACCTTGAAATTTCTCTAGTGGACGTAGCCCACAAGTCTTGGTGAACCACATATATCTGTGTCTGTATTGTATTGTGTATCTTATGTGTTTTATTTTATCATTTGTCTTATTTTTATTACTCTATAATATTGTTTTTCTAACAACTGGTATCAGAGAGAAAGGTAAATCGTAGGAAAAGAGGGTTCCTAGTTCGAGTGGGAGCAATGGTGGAATATGGAAATTTTAGGGTCGAGAAATTTAATGACCAAAACTACCAGTTATGGAAGATGCCTATGGAATATTATTTATATTAGAAGGATTTATTCCTACCATTGGGTGGAAAAGAAAATAATTCGACATCCATGAAGGACAAAGAATGGGAGGTTCTTGATAGAAAGGCATTGGGAACAATACATGTGAGCTTGGAAGCGTCGGTGTCTTTCAATATTTCAAAAGAAAAGACAACGGAGGAGATAATGGACCCATTGGCTAAATTCTATAAAAAACCCTCAGAATCCAATAAGGTATTTCTAATGAAGATATTATTTAATATGAATATGTCGGAAGGTGGTTATGTTGCAGATCATTCAAAAAAATTTAATACGGTTATTGATCAGCTAAGTTCTATAAAACTGGACTTTGATGATGAGGTCACGACTCTTCTAATATTGTGCTCATTGTCATAAAGTTGGAATGGCTTGGTTGTGGTTGTAAGTAAATTTGTCTCTAGTTCAAACACTTTAAAATTTGATAATGTTGTTGGCGTTATCCTTAGAAAGGAAATGTGATGGAAATGCATAGGTGAGACATCAGGTAATGTGTTAAACATGGAGAACATGGGAAGACAAAAGGACAGAGGAAAGGGCTCATGGAACCGTGGGAATTATAAGAAGAGAATATCCAAATCCATACTAGGAAAGATAGAGTGCTAGAATTGTGGGAAGAAAGGACATTTGAAGAAAGATTGTAGATCTCGAGAGAAACAAAGAGATGGAAAAGAAGAGAAAAATCAGGAAGCAAATGTAACAGGTGATGTGTTACAAGATGCTTTGATTCTTTTTGTAGATAATATTTCT
>SNQJ01S0000389.1:1041466-1096774 GCA_010110895.2 Picea sitchensis | reverse complement strand
GAGAGAGAGAGAGAGAGAGAGAGAGATTGTATTAAGGTGTTTCACTTGTGTTAGTATACCCTATTTTTCAAAATAACAACACCCCACATTTGAATAATGGTGCATTGGCATAGCCACCACTTGGAATTATGGGGAATATTTGGACCATTACCTTATGAAGGCCATAAATTTTAGATATGAACTTCATTTTGTAAAAATTAATAATCATTCGAAATATAACAACCTATATATTAAAAAACACATCTTAGAACCTAGGTACTTGACATTCAAGACCCCAAAGTTCCACAGATTTTCCCCTTAAACAAAGGATTTAATATGTTGGATCATAAGTGTTATTTTTAGGTTTTGACCAAATCAAAGAAGACTAATTCAACATTAATATCTACTTCCCTAAATCATCACCAAATTCATTTGGTAACTATGTAGATCCATTTTAAATCGTCGCTTAGCATTTTGAGAGGAGTTTGGTCTCCAAAAGATTTAGTTTTGAAGGAGACAAGGAATAAATTTCTAATATTTCTTCTTGGAGTATCATTTTTCCTTGCATGATATCTAATCCTTAAATCCATTTTCCAAACTTCTTGTTGACCCCTCCTAATCATTCTAATATTACTTCGAAGAACTATATGTTTGGGTAATTTTTCATATGCCTCTAGTGCCAAGTATTCTATCAAAGATGATACTTGGTCCTCTTCATATATATTTATCATTGATGGCTCATGGAGGTTTAGGTTATCTACATTTTATACAGGTTAGATACACATATAGGGTGAAGACTAAGTCTGCAAGTATTGTTTCCTACCTTCTCCAATATGTCCAATCTTCCATATATTAGGCATTTGATTTTCTTTAATGCCCCCCATAACCTTTCCTTATTGAGGTGCAACCAAACTATTTCTCATATTTGTAAGGTGTTTTCAACCTTGTGTTGATCATTACTATCCTTTTATTTCTCTTATTATTTATTTGATTTTCCCTAAAATTATAGGTGTATTTTCCTT
This sequence comes from Picea sitchensis, assembly GCA_010110895.2. Lineage (NCBI taxonomy): Eukaryota > Viridiplantae > Streptophyta > Pinopsida > Pinales > Pinaceae > Picea > Picea sitchensis. The sequence goes on along the minus strand of SNQJ01S0000389.1, from coordinate 1,095,773 downwards.
ATCACATCTATGAATGTATTTTCCTTCAGTGAATCATTCGATATGGTTTCCCTTGATTCATATTAATATCCATATAAAATATCCACTAGTAATGGTAATAAATATCCAAAAAATATTTCAAAAGGGGGATTACTAGTGAAAGTGCGTACAACCTTGTTATAAGAATTTTATATGTAAGCCAAATTTCCATCCTAGGTATTTGGATATGTCTAGTTGTAACCTCTCAAACGTTGAACCACACTCCTATTCACTACCTCAATATTCCCATGAGTATGAGGGTGGAATGTGGTGGGCATGTTTATTTTAACATCCAATTTCTCTCATAATGAAGTCCAAAACATACTGAGAAATCTATTATCTCTATTAAAAAATGATTCTCCTTGGAATCCCAAAGTGCATCCAAACTCTTTCAAGGAATAATGTTGTTGCTTCTTGGCCTTTTATGGTGTTTTTTAAAGCCATCATAATTCAAATCTTACTAAATCTATCTACTACCGCATACAAGTAGTCATTCCCTCTTCTTGTCCTTGGAAATCCTTTGAGAAATTCCATGGATATGCTTCCCATTGCCTTGTAGTAACTTGAAGTGGTTGGAACAATACTTCCTTCATGTTACTAGGCCTATTGGTACAACCTTTGATAAATATCACTACTTCTACATGCATCTTGAGCCAACAAGAATGCCTCTATAATTTAGCCATAATCTTCCTCACACCAAAATTTCCAACAACCCATGAAGTGTGAGCCTAACTTATTAGGTGTAATTGTTATTCCTTTGGTACACAAATATTCCTCATTTTTTGGAGTAATCCATATTGGATATGGTAATCAAATCATTCTATTTAGTTTTTTCCTTAAAGGTGTTGATACGCCCCCTTGAAGTGCTCATCTACCACATACTCCTCTTTGTATTCTTCATGGGTGAAGGAATCCATGTCCATAATGGATCCCAAAGATATGATTTTTGGTTCTAGTGGTTTGAATAAAAAAATCATCCAACCTTTTAGTAGCCCCCTTTTTATATTTAATCACTAAATAAAATTAATGTAAAAATCCCATCCATTTATAGTGTCTTACTTGCCTAATATTACTTTTAACCTAAAAATATTTGTAGAGGTCGATAATTAGTATGAGAGATGGTTTTTCTATACAACATATTTCTCTTCCATTTCTTCATTGCTTGAAGCAAGACATAGAGATCCTTGTCATATGTAGGGTACATTAGTATTGCTCCATGGAATAGTTTTGAATTATAGAAAATGATAATTTTCCATTATATTAACATTACTCCCATAGCAAAACCACTAGCATTTCATTTTATAACAATATAATTTTGCAAAATAGATAATGCTAGGAAGGAGGCTTTACGAATATTCTAATTTGGTTCTTCAAAAGATTCTATTGATTTTTAACCCATTGCAAACTCTTACCACTAGTTGATATAACATTAAGTGGTGCTTTCACATATGAAAAAATGATATGAACTTTCTTAAATATTGGGTATCTCCCACAAAAATCCTAGTCTCTATAAAATTAAAATGAGTATTTCATTTAAGATGACCTTCATCTTTGGAAGATCAATCTTCAATGCACCTTCACTAATCACATGCTCTAACCATAAAAATAAGTACTAGAAAAATATCACACTTATTTATTCTTTCTAACAATTGATACTTTGTTAGTCTCTCTAACAATTAAATTAAATGTAATATATGCTCCACCTAATTATAAATAACAATCAAAATGTCATCCAAGTATACTATACAAAATAAATATAACAATAAATTCAATGCATCATTCATTAATAACACAAAAGTACCCAATGTATTGATTAAACAAAAAGGTACCATATGAATAAAGTTGCAATAATACACTAGTCATAATACCATACATACTATCCAATAGTATTACATAATAAAAATAATATGAGAATTATCCCCAAACGTAGTTTCAAGAATTCAACTTGTGAGGAACTAATGTGCATATATTAATTTCTATGTGTGAACTAATTAACTAGTAATGATTAAGAACATGTGTTTCCTCTTAAGAGGTCACAAGTTCAAATCAAGAGGGAGGTAGGGTATGTATACCTCCGTATACTTTACCAGTCAAATCACTGGGTGGAGGGGGGTCCCTTGTCCAACAAACAAGGGGGTCTCATACACCAATTTGGTGTGGCTTGGCCGTGACCTTATAAATAGATTATTATTATTATTATTATTATTATTATTATGGATATTAAGTCCCTCATAACCTTGAGGGAGGCCCTTCCCTTGTCATTATCCCATGTGTTAAGGTTTTCTACTTCTTAAATACTCATCAATCACATAGAATTTGTCCTATATACCTTTGTCACATACGTAACTTATACGGTCAAGGATATCACATAACCTCATGGAAGTATATAGCTATCCACCCCGTCCACACCTCAAAGACTTCCATCCTTCAATGTTTAATCTCTCTCAACTTCCATCACAACTATTCCAAAAAAATGGACTTAAAATTTCAAACCAATATTTATATTCTTTTCTTTTTTATTATCCCAATATTTATATTATTTTCTTTTTATTATCATTGTTAAGATATATTTTACTTAATAAATAGAGAATGAAAACTGACTCCTCGGGAGAGAGAGCACCAGGAGTTCGGGGAAGCAAAGCCATGCTTCATTCAATTGATTAATGAGAATTACAAAATATATATATGATGAAGAACAGTTGGAGATAAACTCATCTAATCACCACAACTAATTCTCCATTAATTCTAAGTCTCCCCTTTAATGGAGAAAGGATTGACATCCACACCTAACATCTCTCTAAATAGTTCAAATTTGATCTTCTCGAGAGTCTTAGTGAAAATATTAACAACATTTTCACTAGTATTACAATACATTAAGGCAATGTAATTAGACTACATCTTTTCTTGAATGAAATGGAACTGAGTATCAACATGCTTTGTCCTTGAATGATAAACTCGATTATTTTCCAACTTGATTAAGCTCTGGTTATCACATTTTATTATCGTATCTTTCCTTTGTTCTTCTCCAACATCTTGAAGTAGTCTTCTCAACCAAACAACTTCACATGTTGTTGCACACAACACTTTATATTTTGCCTCAATGGATGACAAAGATACAATAGGTTGCTTCTTACTGCTCCATGAAACAATCCCAGATCCAATGACAAAGACATAACTTGTAGTAGATCTACGATCATCTGTATTTCCATCCCAGTTTGAATCTGAGTAACCTATTAGCTCAACATCGAATGAATCAATATATTTAATACCATAATCAATTATGCCTTTGAGATACCTGAGTACCCCTTTCGTTGCATTCCAATGAATTTCTAGAGGTTTAGCCATAAAATGACTTAACACACTAACATAGTATGCTATGTCAGGTCTGGTTGTAGTGACATAGTTCAAGCTTCCCACCATCTGTCTATACACTATATCATTTACCTCCTTTGAACCATCATCATAATAATTTTTTGTGTTTTGCTGCATTGGAACATAAGAAGCTTTACACTGATCCATTTTAAACTTCTTAACTACTTCTTTGACATATTTACCTTGATACACAAAGGTTTGAACAACATTTATCCAAACTTCAAGACTGAGGCAGTAATGTAACTCACCAAGATCTTTCATTTCAAATACCCGTGACATCTACTTCTTAATTCCACTAATCATTTTTTATGAATTTCCTGTAATAATTAAATCATCAACATATAAGGAAATCAATACAACATGCCCCTTTTCATCAAACTTGGTATATTGATTTGGATCACTTTTGCTCCTCATAAAACCCTACTGAAGAAAGAAGGAATCTATCTTCTCATACCATGACCTAGGTTCATTTTTTAGTCCATACAATGATTTCTTTAATTTACACACTAAATGTTCCTGACCACTTTTCACACACCCCTCTGTTTGAGTAAGGTGAACCTCCTCCTTTAACTCACCACTTAGAAAATCAGACTTTACATTTAATTGGTGAAGCTTCCAATGGTATTTTGTAGCTAATGCAATTAACATTATTATAGTGCTTAATTTAGCTACTGGTGCAAATATTTATGCATAATCAATGCCCTCTTTCTATGAATACCCTTTTTCCACTAATCTGGCTTTACATTTATCTATACTACCATATTCTTTGAATTTAGGTTTGTCTATCCATTTACATCATATGGGATTTGTTAGCACTCTGTAAATTATATCCGACTAAATAGACAAACGACAAAGGTAATTGTTTCAACCATCTTTAGAGCTGAGGCACTAGCTTGCCCAACTCAGAGAGGGCTCTCTTGTGTCACTTGATATATCTATGGAAACCGACGGCTAGATTTGATTTGCTTGGGAGATTTTTAATAGAGTTGTTGGTGAAGAAGAGGGGCACACTATGGGCTACGTATTCAAAATTCTGAAAGTGAATGAAGACAAAGCATAGACTGATAGAACTCTCCAGAGGACAAAGGCTAAATAAGGCTATGAATCTGAGTTATTCTTGAAATAAAAAGACATGTAGGAAGATAAAGAAGACAAATAACTCCTCAGAGCATTGCTGAAATGAATTCTGAATAAGTTAAGAAGACAATCACATAGTTTAAATTCCTTCGACAAATTTTGGGCCTTTAAACTCTCCAATTTAAACAAAAGAAAATTTAAATGAAATGACAAGCTACAGGAAATACATACGATGAAAGGAAGCAAAGCTCATATCACCACCTGTTAGAATCTTTTCATAGAGACTTCAAAATCTTCTGCATTTGTATTCAATTCAGATTCAAAAAATTTACAAATAAAGTTTGATACAACCAAAAAGGTCCTCTTACACTTCTGCCAACATTGGCTAATTCAAGCCTTTTAGTACTTATACAATTTGATCAAAACTAACTAAAATTGAACCGTTTCAGCTTCTGTAACAGTTTCAGATGTCAGTTTCGGTATATGAAATGACTTACAATCATTAACAAAAAGAAACATTTCACCATAATGAATAATCTCTCTGACTGCCCAATTTCTTCTGCTACACCTGGTCGACTCTGTACTTCCGTTAGGTCTGGTAAGATGGGTGACAACTGGAGATCATTTGTTGGTTCTGGAGACATGGAATTTTGTCTTTCCCAACCGTACAAGTTCCTTCCATTGTGCGTCAGAGGGGATTTCATAGTCCATCATTTCTTTAATCAAAATTTCTAGGTTGATGCACGTTGCATAGGACATGATTGGCACACTGACTTTCACTGTTTTGAATTTTTTCAGAATTTTGAAATCAGTAGCTAAGTGTTCTACCAAGATAGGACCCTTTAGACATTCTTCCATATCTTCAAACCTGGAATGGTCCATCCTGCATTGCATGCGAAGAGTGTGGTAATATTCCTTCTTGTACAATGAGCCTTTACCATCCCAGAATGAGCGGAGGCCTTTAGTAAACAATTGTTCGAAGGCATCTTTAAACTCCTGTATGCTATGGTCCATTTGCACAACTTTGTTCTGAACCGATCTGAGTAGGTTGTGTTTGTCAATGATTCTCCTGGATGAAATGATTAAAGTGGTCCTATCTTTCACACCAATGGTCTGAAGATCAGCAGTTGGTATGGAATTCAACAAGTCGATGGCATTTTGGGCCCATTATGAGGGCTTATTCACTATCACTTCATTTACAACAACGTAGTTGTTTCGAGTTGTAGTAGCCATGTTGTCCTTGTCATTGATAAAGTTCAGGTAACTTCTAAATTTAGAAACCTCCGTCGCAATCCTGTCCCATATCACATGTTTGGCTCCCTGCAGTAGCATTTTACCCTTCAATCTGGTTTTTAGCTTGTTCACTCTTTCCTGTAGGTCTTGGTTCTCTTTGTAGAGTTGATCTAATTTCTCTTCCTTCACCTTAGCCTCTTGTTTCGGTTTTTCTAAATTTTCATTTAGATCCTTGATCTTGCCTATTTTTAAACATATTTGGTACATAGCCTGAACTAACCCCTCAACATTTGATCCAACCTCTCCATTAGAAGGCATGATAATCTCCACATCTGATTTTTTCGCCTACATATGTGACCAACTTTCCTTCTCTTTCTCCAACTGCAACACCTTAGCCTTGTCATCTAGAGCCTCTTGTCTGAAGGTTTCCTTTTCCTACTCCAAAGCAGTTAACTCTGTTGTCTATGGATGGTCTGTAGGTGACATATTCAATCTTTTCTTCAAACTTTGAATCATTTTATCCTTTTCTTCCAGAGAGGCCTTCACCCCTTGTGGACCTTCAGACTCTAATCTTTTTACCTGCATCATCCAAGATTTGTTGGACACCTTTTCTTGTTTCAGTTGTCCATCTAGTTTCAAACCATTTGTTGTCAACCTTACAAATTTCAGAGCTAAGTTTAGGTAATCAGCGTACAACATATCATTGAAATTTTTGTGTAATTTCACTTTGTCAAGAGCGTCAATGTTCTCATAGTGTACCTTGAACTCAGATACCTTATCATTATCGACCACTGCAATGTTGAATGTCACATCTCTAACTGAGAGTAGGTGAGATTTGCACTGAGATGTCCCTTCCACTTCAGGAAAAAGATCCTTTATCTCACTATTGACCATACTCCCTTTCACTGCATACTGATGTAGCAAGTCTTCATTAGATTGATAAACCATCCTAGGAGTCTGGCCAAATATGTGTTTCCTGCTGTTGAAAACCTTCATGCTGCCTTCGTTTTATGGTTTGTATTTAGGATTGATCTCTTCATTCTAGACTTTAGTGTCTACCATCTCCATGCACGTCTTTCCTTTCTGTTATTCTTCTTCCAAGTCAATAATTGGAAAAGGTGATGTCGCTCTCATTTTCTTGAGGGTGTCTTGTTGGCCGCTAGCCCCTAGGGCTTCTAAACTGCTTCTCTTATTGAAGATGCTCATTTTAGGAGCCTTGATAATCAACCTGGGTGAGGGTTTTTGTGTTGATATTTATTGTGAAGTAGTCTCTATCTGCTTTGCTTGTTCATGCAGTGTGATGACCTCCATTTCTATGTAGGTCTCTAGATTGGCCAATTTATCTAGTTATTCAATGTGCTCGTGTTCATAAGGGCCTTGTCTGCTTGCCAATATTCTCTTTGATATAACTTGATGTGGATCGTAAATTCTTCCTTGCAGCTATGTGAACCCAAATTCATTGAATTTAGACTGTATTTGAGGCAAACAAGACTTTCTCTTCACCAAAAAAGGACCTACCACGAACGAGAATTTCATATTTGAAGCCTTGTGATCTTTGAGGAAGTGTTCAATCTCTAAGATGATCCTCTGTCTGATAAATTCCAATGCAAATATCCTATGAGTCAGGAAAACTGGTAAAATGTGAGGTCCTTCTTGGCATTCGTATACCCAAATCACGATGAACGAAGTAAAAAACATATAGTCTCCCATAACATTCTCCGGACTCGGTTGCAATGAACATTTCATCTCTTCCAGGACTCTTGGCTAATCTAAACCAAAAATGAGACTGTATATTATGGACATGATTTTGTTGATGAAGATGAGCATGGTGATCTTTTTACACTCGGTCAAAATAAACACAACTTCAGGAAGCTCGGTATTGTTAGATCCCAGAAAAATTTTCAACAGATGAGAGTAGTATCTGTAATGTCTCAATGAGATGAAATTAACTATCTATTGATGTATGTTCTCTGCAATAAATTCATCAAAACTGACACAGACTGATTTCCTAGACAGGAAGAAAATTAACAGGATTCCTAACATAACCTCTACCACAAACTTGTCATTGTGTAGACCTAGAATTTGACTCAGTAGAGAGCAAGCCCACTAGAATTTTATGATCATGACACTTAGATTGACAGGTAGGGATAGACTTTATGAATGATGTTCAGGTTTGACTATGGTTTGCAAAAATAGGGTTTTTACCTCGGGCAAGCATTCCCTATAAATCATAATCATTCTCTGTTCCTCAAAGGGTTCTGACACCACAAGGGAGGCATCTGTTACATTTAGGGCATGTCAGAGAGAGGGACCATCTACTTTACACATGAATTCTAACCCTAATTTGTTTAGGATGACTCTTTCTCCCTAGGAATATCTCTCAACACACCAGTTCACAAATTCGGGGAACGAGAAAATTGTTTCTACGACATAAGGGGTGAAAGAGGCTCAAGCCGCTTCAAGAAAGGATATGTGGGATCTGACATTTTTCAAAAAAATATCTCTAGACATAGAAATGGGTGAGATCGTTGTCACTATGTCAAAAACGTCAGAATCTCTGTCAATTAAGGCATTTTCCCTAGAGGGATTATCTAGTTCACTCATGGATAAAACAACAAGATTGGTATCCATCGTGAACAATACCTGATAAGAGGCAAGAAAAATGATCTAGTTCGGTCCTAAATTTAGAAATTTGGATGGAATCTTTGTGCCAAATCTTTGAATGTTTGATTTCTTCAAATACTCATAGAATAATACCCGGGGTCCCTCCTTTTATAGGCGTCTATTACCATTGGGTTTTGGAGAAAATAGGTTTTAGATTAACCACCCTTAGTCTCTATGTGTCTCAGAGAATGCTGCATGTCCATGATTTAAGCCAAGGCAGTTTTCCCTGGTCCACCCCTTGTCGGCTAATTCTCGCACTACTTCGATCGTTGAATTGTACCTCGGGCATTGATTCGGGTCGTTTCAAGATCTACGGTCAACGTCTTTCCCGACAAATTTCACATCGAAGGTTGAAAAAGGTGGTTTTGGTCAGACAACCCTCCTTTTTAATACACTTCTAAGGGCGCCATGCATCCTGCAAAAAACTGTGACGGTTTTCCCCGGCTCGCCCTCGACCACTTAATCTTTGTGCTAGTTGTATCTCCGATACATGTCTTGGTCGTTGATCTGGGCTTCCTTTGAGATCGACAGTCGACTGATATTTATTCTTCATATCTTCGTTGTTTCTTCTAAACACCGCCAGATATAGATGGGTTCTCTAAATTTATCACAGCTCTGCCGTGAGTTAATCCATCATAAAATTTCTGAAACTTGGACACCAGCTGGGAATTATATGGTGATAACATTGGATCTAACTGGGGATGCTATCCTCCCCGCGAGGTAGCAAAGAACTGTAGACCAAGTTCCTACCCATTGGGTTGTAAGCTTGTGTGTGTGATCTGAATCTCTTCATTTTATTCAAAAACTTCAAACTACTTAGCACGGTTCAGGGCCTTCACCTCGAGCTTCAACCGTTCTTTTTTTATCTCAATCTTCATACTTAAAGAAAAAACAAAACACAAAGAGGTCATGTACAATGGATGGTGGGTGACGATATTTTAAATGACGTAGTGCTTGAGGAACCTGCCATTTACAGGCCCTCCTCTGGCGGGTTCTCCATTACTCTCCTCCAACAAATAAGCATTGTTCCCGCGGTAAGCTATAATTTTGAATGGGCCTAGCCATGGCCCATAAGTGATCGATTTTTTTGTGTTTTCCCTTGTTTTCATTCTTGGCATCCCACCTCAGTACCTAGTCTCCAATTTTGAAGTCGTCCACTTTGGTACGTTTGTCGAAAGCTTCCTTGATTTTCTCTTAACGTAGTTGGGTGTTGTTGAAATCCTTTTCTCTGGTCTACTGCAAGATGATGAGTTCATCCTCCCTTCTTTGAATGGAATTCATCTCTACTTCTTTCTCTTGTAACAACTTCATCACTGGCAATCTGAGTGTCATAGGAAAGATGGGTTATGTACCGTAGACAATCTGTAAAGGAGATGTGGCAATGGATCTCTTTGGGGATATCCTATCCACCCATAGTGCATGAATGAGATTCTTATGACATGCCTTTTTATTCTCCTGCAACAAATGTTTTATGATTCTGACCAGGCTTTTGTTTGAAAACTCAGCCAATCCATTTCCTTGTGGGTAGTATGATGTGGAATGGCCAAGAGTAATATTGTAATCACTGCAAAATTTCTCAATTTTTTTAGATTTAAAAGCTGTTGTTTTGTCTGTTATAATCTTGGTTGGACATCCGAACCTGGATAAGATATTTTCTTCTAGAAACTGAATGATAATTTCATTTGTAACTTGTTTGGTAGGAACAACTTCAATCCATTTGGTAAAATAATCTGTTGTAGTCAGGATCCATTTGTGTTGAGCCAAAGATTGTGGGTGTATCTCTCCTATGAAATCTAGGCCCCATTGCCTGAAAGGAGATTCTACTGAAATGGGCTTCAATGACAGAGGTTGTAGCTTTCCTTTCCCATCAAAGATTTGGCATTCATGGCACTTTGACACCTCCTTGTAAACATCAGGGAAAATACTAGGCCAATAAAAACCAACTCTCAACATTTTGTGTACAATTGTCTTCCAATAATGATGACCTCCACAGTCTCCTTTATTCTTCCTCCTCTATCAAACAACTCAATAAAATTCCTCCTGGGTCTTTCCAGTACAGTAATCCATTGACAAGGCAGAATTTTGCCGCTTTCAGTTTTAAGAACCTAGCCTTTGTTTTGTTATATTCAGGAGGAGCTTGCAGATTTTTTAACACAAAGACAATGTTTACATACCATGCAGAATAAAAAAAAAATTGAGATATCTGTGGAGTTTCCTTATCTTCCTCTGCTGTAATTTATGACATGTCTGTAGCGAAATTTATTCCTAGAAGTTCATATTTTGTTTGTGCCATTAGTATAGCAAGTCCTTATCCTTTAATCAACTTCATGGGCATGATGTCGAGTTCATAGTATAATAGCACTACAATCCATTTTACCCTCTTTCCTTTAGGATCTGGTTGAGTTAAGATGTCCTTTACGGAGCTGCTGGGGACATAAGCAATAGTATGTGAATGTAGAATATACACCCTAAATTATTTCAATGCTTTGACCAAATCATACACCATATTTTCCATGATGTCATATTTTAAAGGAGCGTCTCTCAATGTCTTACTGTAGTATGCTATGGGCTTCTCAAAATTCTGGTCATCTTTCTGGAGTAATACCCCTGCAATTCTGTGTTCTGAAGTGAAAGAGAAAAGTATGAAATCTTTCTCAAAATTAGGACTAGTTAGCACAAGAGCCTTTGTCAATGCTACTTTGATGTCCTCAAAGGACTTTCTAGCCTCAAGAATCCATTTGATTTCATTTCCTTTCTTTAACATGTTGGTGTTATGCTTTATGATCTCTGCTAAATTAGGAATAAATCTTCTCAGGAAATTTACTTTACCTAGAAAGGATTGTACTTCCTTTTTGCTTCTGGGTATGCCAATATTTAAGATACCTTCAACTCTGTTGGGGTCTACTTTTATCCCTTCCTTAGAAATGATATTCCCTAAGAGTTTCCCTTCTTCCATGGAAAAGTTTGACTTTCTTGGGTTCAGTGATATGCCAAATTTTCTGCATTTCTCGAATGCCCTTCTGAGATGTTTGATGTGCTCCTCATCTATAGCAGAATGCATGTAATGTCATCCAGGTATATAATGATGAATTTATCTTTTTCATATGCAAATTCTATGTCCATAGCCCTTTGAAACATTGCTCCAACGTTCATAATTCCAAATGGAATTTTGGCATACATGAATGTTCTCCAAGGTGTGGTGAATGTTGTTTTTTCTTGATTGTCAGGATGTACCATGATCTAGTTGTATCCCAAGAAACCGTCCAACATTGACATCTTTTGGGAGCCCACTACCTTCTGTAGAATGTGATCCATTTTCGGCAAAGGGTAGTTATCTTTAAGAGATACCTTATTTAGATTTATGAAGTCCACACACAGTTTGATCTCCCCACTCTTCTTTTTGACAGGTACTAGATTTGCTACCCATTTGGAGAATCTTAGGGACACTATGATTTTTGCTTCAAAAAATTTCTTCACTTCTTTCTCTATCAATGGTAACAACAGAGGGTTTATTATTCTTAAATTTTGTTTAAATGGGTTGTGATCTTCTTTTATCGGGATGACATGCTGGATTATACTAGTATCATAAACTTTCAATTCATCATAGCTCCAGGCAAAAAAATAAGGGAATTCTTTCATCAATTTTACATACCTCTCTTTTACTTCAAGGTTGAGCTTCTTGGATAGTTTAATGATCTTAGGGTCTTTTGGAGTACCAATGTTACAATCCTCCACGTCCTCTTCATCTACTGTGATATGTGGACTTCTGGCCACATTGTTGTTATCAAAAAGTTATTCCAATGGTACCAGGCCTTTGGGGATAACGTTGCTTTTCAGCTGCACGATATCTTTGCCAACAATTTGATTGTCAAAGTATTCTTCTTTGGTGAAAAAAACTACATCTACTTCATCGATGTTTAAATTCTTGAACTCATTTTCCATCCTAAGGAAGCTTTCTATCTGTGTATCATCTTTGAAGACTTGCCAATGTTTCATATTATCTGGTATCGTCAGTCTGTACTTGACTTCAACCTTGTATCTTTTTTTAGGAAAAATTGGGACTTTGCACACTGTAGCTGAAGTGGCTAGTGCATCTGCAACTTGATTCTGCTCTCGTGGGATTGTTGAAAGGTTGCATTCTGAAAATTTCTCAAGAAGTTCTAATACCAGATTTCTATAAACCCTTAGTCTAGGATGTATGGCCTGGTAGATACCTTTAATTTGATTTTTGATGAGTTCAAAATCTCCAAGTAAAATGATCCTTTTGGCACCCAACTCTTCCAAGACTTTCAATCCCAATATTAACACCTTGTATTCGGCCATATTATTTGTACATTCAAAAACGAGTTTGTAAGAGCATAATTTTGCATCTCCTGTGGGGTGATTTATCCACACTCCAGCTCCAGCTCCTTCTCTACATGCAACTCCATCGAAGTTCATTTTCCATATCTGATCTTCTGGTTCTCCCTATTGTTCTGAGATTTCTTCTTAATGTTTCCCGGGTATACCTTTATCTGCTAGGACTATTTCCATCTCTTCTGCTCCCGAGCATATATCATTGAAGAAAATGGAAGACCCCAACTTAGTGCTTACCGATTATATAGGATGGTTGGTAGGTTGCGATTTGTTGCTGACCATATATTTCAGTAGAACTTCCCTATACAATCTTCTGTCTTGACCAAAGACAAGAATCATGGCATATGACATGTCCATCTGGAGGGTTCCCTTTATTTTTGCATCCCATGATCTGGACAACAACATGCCAAATTTTGGAGGGATATCAGCGACCACTACGTCCATCACCATGTTCTTCGCCAGGATTTGTGCCAAGGAAATGACCATGTCCTTCATCATGCCAAGGAATTTCACCTTTCTTGAATCAAAAGAGAACAGATCCTTGTAAGGCCTTGTGACCTCAAGGCCCAGTTGGTCCATGACCACTTTAGGCATCAAATTGTGAGATGCTCCAGAGTCCAGCATAACATTGTGTAAGGTCATGTCGTGGATTTTTAAGATTACATAGAAAGGGGGGACTTCTTCATTTTCATCGCTTTCTTCTACTCTCAGCCCAAATAAAATGGTTGGGTGGTCATCTTGTATGTTCAGAGTATCAGAGGTTTGTCCCATCTTAAGCATCTTGATGATCTAACTTTTGTATTGTCTATTTCTGATCAATTCATTAAAGTGTACCGAAATCTTAATATTAGCCATCTCACTTTCGAAGTCAAAAGAGGACGGAGTTTTTTCTACCTCTTTAGGGACAGTTTCTTTTCTTGTCAATATTTTCTTCGGTAGTTCCTCTTTCTGCTTGCCCTTATCTGTAGCATCTTTTGCAGTGGAGTCTTTCACAACAGAATCTTTTTGGGGCTGACTGGAAGAGGGCGCGTTACTCTGAGCGTATTTGGTGAGGTTTGCCTTTGGGAGGTTACCTTTCGAAGGATTTTAAAGTACCTTTTGATTTTAGTTATTGTATTGCCTTTGGAATTGTATGATGGCATTCTACAATATGGTCTCGTAATATTCATTTTCTACTGATAACCTCTCCTCTTCATCTTGCAAGAATATTTCACTCCCATCCATGAACTGGTCATGTTCTTCCTTGGTCAAAAACACTTCAGTTTCTTTGTCATCATAGCAGTTCACATTATCTTCAAAATATTCATCATAATATTCATTCATATAATTATTCTGAAAAGGGGGTCTGACTTGTTGTTCTCCCTGATTTCCTTGATTCCCCTATTTTTTTTGGTCTTCTTGAGTTTCTTGATTACCCTGATTCCTCTGCTCCCTTTGTCGGATTTGTGGACTGGCGGGTCTCCTCAAATTCCTAGGTGGACCATTGACCTGTTCCCTGGGGTTAGTCTTGTTTCCTAGTGCCATTCTTTCCATCATCCTTTCCATGTTTCTCATCATCACTTCGAACCTTTCTTTTGATGTTTGCAATGTGGAAGTGTTTGCTTTTTCCTGAGTTTTGCCCATGTTTCTGCCAGGATTAGCTTTCATTTTTCCTAATGCCATTAGGTTTACTTCGAATTCAATGGCATATTTCATCATATCATCTAGTGTGGCAGATCTTCGCTCCCTCAATAATAAAGAAAAATCACTCTTGAAAGAATCGACATATCTGAGCTGAGCCACTTTAGGTTGGGGTTTACTTCATCAGGAATTGCATTATATACCTTTATGAATCTAGCCGAAAACTCTTTCATTGTTTCATCAAGGGACCTCTTCATATTGTTGTAGTGCGTCAACAACTGAAGGGGGTTTTTCTTATCTCCCCATCTGGCAAGGAAGGGTGTCTCAAAAGATGCAAAATCTATGATGCTTGCTGGTGCTAGGGCTCTGAACCATTTTCTCACATCTCCTGCAAGGCTTTGTGTGAAAAACCTCATTTTCACGTCTGCAAAATCCACCTCCTCTAAGTCTATGAAGTCATTAAACTAGTCTAGGTGTTTCTAGGCTGATACGTTACCCTCAACATCATATAGCTTAATCCTTAGGTTGTATTCCCAGGGTAAGTCATGCAATACAATAGGCAGTATGAGAGGAGAAAATCTGGCCACCATAGTTGTTGTGAGGGGTTAGAGTGGCTGTTGGTTTCAGACAAGGGGCACTATGGGTTTAACAGGAGTGGCTAGAATCAAATATTGGAATCTTTCTTTGTCAAATAAGGTCTCATCTAAACGGGATTCAGACCTAGTTCTAAACAGGGAGTGTTTGAACTTTAGGTAAAACTCAAGGTCATCGATGTTGATCAATCCGTCTCTAGGTAAGGATGAATATCGGTCTGGATGTAACATAGGGGTCACTATCCTTTCTTTTCTTCTTCGGCCAAGCTTTTCAGGACTAGAGACAAGGACTACAGGCTCGGGGTCTGGGTTTCTCCTAGTGTGGATTCTCTTAGAAGATAGGGTTTCTATCTCACACAATGTAGTACAACCAATCTTTAGGTAATGGAGTCGCCAAGGTAAAGATAATCTTTAGCCAGTAAGGTATTTGGTCCACTATCACCCTCAGGGATCAAACTAAAGCTTTAAGTCATTTTCCCATGGAAAAATTTTCGATTTTGTCCCCGGCAATGGCGCCAGAATGTTAGCACTCTATAAATTATATCCGACTGAATAGACAAATGACAGAGGTAACTGTTTCAACTAGCTTTAGAGTTGAGGCACTATCCTGCCCAACTCAGAGAGGGCTCTCTCATGTCACTTGATATATCTATGGAAATCGGTGGCTAGATTTGATTTGTTTGGGAGATTTTCAATAGAGTTGTTGGCAAAGCAGAGGGGAACACTATGGGATATGGAGTCAAAATTATGAAAGTGAATGAAGACAAAGCATAGACTGATAGAACTCTCTAGAGGACAAAGGCTAAATAAGGTGATGAATCTGAGTTATTCTTGAAATAAAAAGACGTGTAGGAAGATAAAGAAGACAAATAACTGCATCAGAGCATTGCTGAAATGATTTATGAATACGTTAAGAAGACAATCACATAGTTTAAATTGCATAGACCAAGAGCATCGCAGGATGAATTCTGAGCCTTTAAACTCTCCAATTTAAACAAAAGAAAATTTAAAGGAAATGACAGGCTACAGGAAATACATATGATGAAAGGAAACAAAGCTCATATCACCACCCATTAGAATCTTTTCATAGAGACTTCAAAATCTCCTGCATTTGTATTCAACTCAGATTCAGAAAATTTAGAAATAAAGTTTGATACAACCAAAAAGGTCCTCTTACACTTCTGACAACATTGGCTAATTCAAGCCTCTTAGTACTTATACAATTTGATAAAAAATAACTGAAACTGAACCGTTTAAGCTTCTGTAATAGTTTTGGATGTAAGTTTTAGTATACGAAACAACTTACAATCATTAACAAAAAGAAACGTTTCACCATCAAGAATAATCTCTCTGACCGCTCGGCTGCTTCCGCTACACCTGGTTTTCTCTGTATTTCTGTTAGGTTTGGTGAGATGGGTGACAACTGGAGATCATATGTTGGTTCCGGGGATGTGGAATTTTGTCTTTCCCAACCGTACAAATTCCTTCCATTGTGCATCAGAGGGGATTTCGAAGTCCATCATTTCTTTAATCAAAATTTCTAGGTCGATGCATGTTGCGTAGGACATGATCATCATGCTGATTTTCACTGTTTTGAATTTGTTCAGAATTTTGAAATCAATAGCTACGTGTTCTACCAAGCTAGGACCCTTCAGAATTTCTTCCATATCTTCAAACCTGGAATGGTCCATCCTGCATTGCATGAGAAAAGTGTGGTAATATTCATTCTTGTACAATGATCTTTTACCATCCCAGAATGAGGGGAGGCCTTTACCAAACAATTGTTTTAAGGCATCTTTAAATTCCTGTATGATATGGTCCATTTTCACAGCTTTGTTCTTAACCAATATGAGTAGGTTGTGTCTGGCAATGATTCTCCTGGCTGAAATGATTAAAGCAGTCTTGTCTTTCACACCGATGGTATGAAGATCAACGGTTGGTATGGCATTCAACAAGTCGATGACATTTTGGGCCCATTCCGAGGGCTTCTTTGCTAGCACTTCATTTACAACAGTGCAACTGTTTCAAGCTATAGCAGCCATGTTGTCCTTGTCATTGATAAAGTTTAGATAACTTCTAAATTTATCAACCTCCATAGAAATCACATCCCATATCACATGTTTGGCTCCCCACAGTAGCGTTTTACCCTTCAATCTAGTTTTTAGCTTGTTCACTGTTTCCTACAGGTATTGGTTCTCTCTGTAGAGTTGAGCTAATTTCGCGTCCTTCACCTTAGACTCTTGTTTCAGTTTTTCTAAGTTTTCTTTTAGATCCTTGATCTCGCTTGTTTTCAAATTTATCTGGGACATAGCCTGAACTAACCCCTCAGCATTTGATCTAGCCTTTTCATTAGTAGGTATGATAATCTCCACATCTGATGATGTCACCTGCATCTGTGACAAACTTTCCATCTCTTTCTTCAACTACAACACCTTAGTCTTGTAGTCTAGAGCCTCTTGTCTAAAGGTTTCCTTTTCTTTCTCCAAAGAAGTTAACTTTGTTGTCTGTGGATGGTCTGTAAGTGACATCTTCAATATTTTCTTCAAACTTTGAATCATTTTATCCTTTTCATCCAGAGAGGCCTTCACCCCTTGTGGACCTTCAGACTCTAATCCTTTTACCTGCATCATCCAATCTTTGCCAAACACCTTTTATTGTTTTAGTTGTCCATCCAGTTTCAATACATGTGTTGTCAACCTTGCAACTTTCAGAGCTAAGTTTAGGTAATCAACGTACAACATATCACTAACATTTATGTGTAATTTCACTTTGTCAGGAGCACCGATGTTCTCATAGTGTACCTTGAACTCAGATACCTTATCATTATCGACCACTGCAATGTTGAATGTCTTTTTCTCAACATCTTTGACTGAGAGTAGGTGAGATTTTCTTTGAGATGTCCCTTCCACTTCGGGAAAAAGCTCCTTTATCTCGCTATTGGCCATACTCCCTTTCACTGCATACTGATGTAGCAAGTCTTCCTTAGATTGATAAACCATCCCAGGAGTCTAGCCAAATATGTGTTTCCTGCTGCTGAAAACCTTCATGCTACCTTCGTTTTGTGGTTTGTCTCCAGGATTGATCCCTTCGTTCTGGACCTTAGTGTCTACCATCTCCATGCACTTCTTTCCTTTATGTTCTTCTTCTTCCAAGTCAATAATTGGAAAAGGTGACGTGTCTCTCATTTTCTTGAGGGTGTCTTGTTGGCCACTAGCCCCTAGGGCTTCTTAACTGCTTCTCTTATTGAAGATGCTCATTTTAGGAGCCTTGATAATCAACCTGGGTGAGGGATTTTGTGTTGAGCTTTGCTGGGAAGTAGTCTCTGTCTGCTTTTCTTTTTCATGCAGCATGATGACCTCCATTTCTATGCATGTCTCTAGATTGGCCAATTTATCTAGTTCTTCAACGTGCTCATGGTCATAAGGGCCTTGTCTGCTTTCCAATATTCTCTTTGATATAACCTAATGTGGATTGTATCTTATTCCTTACAGTTGTGTGAACCCAAATTCATTGAGTTTAGGCTAAATTTGAGGCAAACAAGACTTTCTCTTCACCATAAAAGGACCTACCATGAATGGGAATTTCATATTTGAAGCCTTGTGAGATTTGAGGAACTGTTCAATCTCTGAGATGATCCACTGTCTTATAAATTGCAACACAAATATCCTAGGAGTCAGGAAAACTGGTAAAAGGTGAGGTCCTTCTTGGCATCTTTATAACAAAATCACGGTGGACTGAGTGAAAAACATCTAGTCTCCCATAGCATTCTCTAGACTCGATTGTAACGAACTTTTCATCTCTTCTAGGAATCTTGGAAAATCTGAACCGAAAATGAGACTATATATTCCGGACATGATTTTGTTGGTGAAGATGAGCATGGTGATCTTTTTACACTTGGTCAAAATAAGTGAAGCTTGAAGAAGCTTGGTATTGTTAGATCCCATAAACATTCTCAATAGATGAGAGTAGTATCTGAAATGTCTCAATGAGATGAAATTAACCAATTGTTGATGTATGTTCTCCGCAATAAATTCATCAAAACTGACAGGGACTGATTGCCCAGACAAGAAGAAAAATAACAAGATTCCTAACATAACCTCTACCACAAACTTGTCATTGTCTAGAACTGGAATTTGACTTCGTAGAGAGCAAGCCCACTGGAATTCGACAATCATGATGCTTAGATTGGCAGGCAGGGATAGACTTTTTCGATGATGTTAAGGTTTGACTATGGTTTGCAAAAATAGGGTTTTTACCTTGAGCAAGCATTCCTATAAATCATAATCATTCTCTGTTCCTCGAAGGGTTCTGACACCACAGGGGAGGCATTTGTTACATTTAGGGCATGTCGAAGAGAGGGACCATCTACTTTACATAGGACTTCTAACACTAATTTGTTTAGGATGACTCTTTCTCCCTGGGAATATCTCTCATCACACCAGTTCACAAATTTAGGGAACAGGAAAATTGTTTCTATGACATAAGGGGCGAAAGAGGCTCAAGCTGCTTTAAGAAAGGATATGTGGGATCCGATGTTGTTCAGTAAATTCTATTTGGACACAGAAACAGGTGAGACTATTGTCATTGTGTTGAAAATGTCAGAATCTCTGTCAATTAGGGCATCTTCCCTGGAGGGAGTATTTGGTTCACTCATGGATAAAACAATAGGATTGGCAACCATCGTGAAAAATAACTGATAACCGGTGAGAAAAATGATCTATTTCGGTTCTGAATTTCGAAATTTGGATGGAAGCTTTACACCAAATCTCTAAATGTTCAATTGCTTCAAATACTCATAAAATAATGCTCGGGGTCCCTCCTTTTATAGGCATCTATTACCATCAGGGTTTGGAGAAAAGCAGTTTTAGATGAACCACCCTTAGCTCCGATGTGTCTCAGAGAATGTCGCATGTCCATGATTTAAACCAAGGAAGTTTTCCCTGGTCCACCCCTTGTTGGCTAATTGTCGCGCTACTTCAATCACCAAATTGTACCTCGGTCGTTGATCCAGGTCGTTTCAAGATCTACGGCCATCGTATTGCCTGACAACTTTGACATCGGAGGTTGAAAAAAGTGGTTTTAGTCAGACAACCCTCCTTTCCGATATATTTCTAAGGGTGCCACATGTCCCACAAAAACCCATGATCGTTTTCCCCGGCCCATGCTCGACCACTTAATCTTTGTGCTAGTTGTATCTCCAATACATGTCTTGGCCATTGATCTGGGACGCCTTTGAGATCGACGGTCGGCTGATATTTATTCTTCATATCTCCACTATTTCATCCAAACGCCGCCAGATATAGATGGGTTCTCTAAATTTATCACAACTCTAAAGTGATTTAATCCACCATAAAATTTCTGAAACGTGGACACCAGTTGGGAATTATATGGTGATAAAAGGCTTTTTATCTTTAGGCAATTCAATCAATTCCCAAGTTTTTTTTTTCATTATAGAGTCATATTCTTCCTCCATTGCTTTTCTCCACTCTTCATGTTCATTAGCTTCATTAAAAATCATGGGTTCTATGACATTTGAAATATTACTCATTAGGGAATAATATTTATATTTTCCAGGTGGACGAACCTGTCATGAATCTCTTCTCAATTGGATGGTGACTTCTTCTCTGTTTTGTGAAGATTCTTCTTCACTGCTAGATGTACCCATGTCACTGGGTGCCTTTTCCTGCTACTGCTTCTCTTCTTTGATCTCCTCATATTCAAGAGGTACATGCCATCCTTCATGACTGTTGTTTTCATTGTTTCCTTCTGCATGTTCATGAAAAATTACATCTCTACTTGCAAACACTTTGTGAGTAGATGGATCAAACAGTTTATATGCTATAAATTATGAATAGTACCCTATAGAAATACATTTGATAGATTTAGAATTGTGATTATTCTTGTTCTCCTTTGGAATATGTGCAAAGGCATTACACCAAAATATCCTGAAATTATTAACTGCTGGTTTAGAATCATACAAGGCTTCAAAAGGAGTTTTATGATCAAGACACCTTGTTGGACTTATATTCTTTAAATAAACATCAGTGCTAATGGCCTTAGCCCAAAAATCATTTGAGAGATTCTTACCTTTCATCATAATTTGTGCACACTCCACTAGAGTTCTATTTTTTGATGCAGGAGCATCGCTCCACCTCATAAAAGCACCCACTATTCAGTACATAAGTGCGCATTCAAGAAGGGGGAGAGGGGCCAACCCGCTCATTTTCCCCTCGAATTTAAATTCTAAATGTAATTAAAGAAAATTAAATGTTGTAAGGATGGAAGAGATGATTTGATGCCTTTGTACATGCAGTAGATAAAAAGGACTTTAATGTGGTCTGAGTTGTACATATCTCGAGCATCACCTTAGATATGAAGTGTTTGTGGTCAGTCAATGTAATTTGCCTCAATATCTAGGTGTTGTAATGGTGATTAGACACCACTAGAGTAGTTGGAGGGAAAAAGATCGATGAGCCCCTTTGGTATTTCATTGTAACATATGCCAAATAGAGGCTATTGAAAGAGGCAGAAGAAAAAGGACTGTAAATCGAGAGGAGAGAGTTGAGACTCAATTGTAATCTGAGCCTACACAAATTGTAAACAACCATTCATATTAATACAAAGAGCATTTTTTCCTGCCTATGAGTTTTCTAGGCGTTTATTTGTTTTATGAATGCATTTGAATGTTATCTGTGTGTTATGTATGCATATTCATCCAGGTGGATATTGGTGTCCACCCACCTATTCCAACTGGTTCCTCATGTCCTTTTTTGTTCATCACGTTCTTCTATACTACTTTTTAATTGTGGGTTATACACTTCTAGGGATGTCTGAATCCCCGCACATACTGTAGGTGGATACGGGTGGCCTATAGCCAAATCCAAATGGATTATTTTGTATGTTTTCTTATCAGCACATCTTGTTGTACTTTTGGGGCTATTTTGGGGCCCTAAATGTTGTTATTTTGGCTTGCCATAGTCAAACTATAGACAAAGTTAGAGTTTGATGATGAAATGTGTAGGTATCTAAAAGACCTTTCCAACGGGCTATCACGCACCTAAAATAGAGGTTGTATACAAATGTTACAACCCTAGGAAGTTGAGGTACCAAATTACACCAACTTACCTATAGGTCCCACATAATGTTTGGCATTCACCTTCTAGGGTTAGGTTTTTGGATGTCTAGGGTTTTGACATTCATGATTAATATCAAAAAGGCCTATGGAGCCTCATTGTAATCCATTTCTACTCATACGAATGTGCGTAGAAACCACATCTCTTCTCAGAAATAGCTAGCACCATTCGAGCAAGTTTTCAATTTTGCAGTTCTATAGTTTCATCCTATTTCATTATTTAATAGAAGATATTGTTCACTGATATTTGTGTTATTCTCCATATCTCTTTGTTTATTGTATTCATTCTGTTAATCAGTTCATTCCGCTCCTAAATTTGGATCAGTGGTATCAGAGTGTTATGATCTTCATTTATTTTTCTCCGTGCATGTCCCAGAAAAGATCTAGGTACAAGAAGTTGGGACTCGAACCAATCAAACCATTACCATATCGGTCGTGCCGAGCCTGACAACAACCCATGGGGGATGAAAATAAATATGATGGAGCAGGAGATCCTATTAAATTTTTTCTCTAGGAATCCCTCGCGCGACAAAGGAATGAAATGATGGACAAATTCATGCATATCCTTCGATGACTGCCCACAGGAGAAGCATATTCATAGAGCGGCCATGCAACGCCCTACAAGGTATAGCTAAATTTTGATATTCCATTATTTGAAAGATTGATAGATGCAGATGTTGTAGATAAATGGTTGAATCTACTCGAAGGATATTTTTCGGTCCAAAATTTTTCCAATAGGGAAAATATCACATTTGCACTCCTCAAGGTCGTTCCCCATGTTAAAGACTGGTGGGATACTTACTCTAAGAAAAGGGTTGTGGAGGCATCTACAATGTTTCTGGTGGCCACTACATGGGATTCCTTCCAGGATGCCATTAAAGAATAATACTACCTTGTTTGAAGCTACAAGGACTAGTACACCAGATGGACCACCCTACGTCAAGAAAGGGACCAAAAAGTACTAGATGTCACCAATATTTTCCATACCCTACGCACCAAATTGGGTATCAAAGACTCTAAGTGTCATATGGTACTCAAATACCACGACTATTTTCATAGATACATTCAAACATAAATAGAGTTCTTGGACATTGCCTCTTTGGGCACCACTTATAGATACGTTGTCAAGATCGAGCATAAATTTAAGAAGAAATTCTGAGAGTTTGGATCTACAAACCCCTCACAACCGAAGCAAGGAAAAATAATCCCCAACCCACATAGCAAGGGACCAAGTCGAGATGGCCCCCCTCATGACAACCATTCCAAGATGCAACACTAGAAGGGAAATTAGAAGATGAAGAAGGACACGGGAAAATGGTGTGAGTACCATAAAAATACTTGGCACAACACCAAAGAATGTCTCTCCAATAATTCCCTTGTGGTCATGATGAAGGCTTCCAAGTCATAGGTCGATTATGATTCTGAGTCAAATCCTGAAGGAGGGAAAAGGATTATCCATTTTGAACCTAGTGCCGCTATCTCTACCACCAAAGTTTAGCTGAGTGAACCAGAAGAACCAGAGGAAGGGGAATGCCTCTTTCACTCATAGATGTGGGTCAAGGGGGATCCGATTCATTTCATTTTCAACAATGGTAGTCAAAAGAACCTGATTTTAGTAGAGGTCGTCAAGAATCTAGACCTGCCAACGACACCGCACTCGTATCCCTACACCATTGGCTAGCGTCGCCAAGGAAGAGATCTTTGTGTTAACCAACAATGTCGTATTCCCTATGACATCAAGCCTTTCAAAGATGAGGTACTTTATGATATTTCTCCCCTTGAATTTTTTGATGTTCTTTTAGGGCAACCATATTTGTGGAAGTGTCATGATGTGTATGAGTCTAGACCTTGTAGTGTTCTTATTACTTTGGGTAGAAAATTGTACAAGATCCCAGAGGTAGCGCCACCTACTGCTACTTATTTAATCTCTGCTAAGCAATGCAGTAAGGTCATTTCAAATACTAGGAAGTTTGTATTCTTTGTGATCCATGCTCACAGTAAGAATAAGGTTGCCGCCACATCCGTGGCCTCTACACAATGGCTCTCTTTACAATAGAAGAAAGTGGATGGGATCATGGAATAATACAGAGACATCTTCTCCTCACCTACAAAGGTACCAACACACTGCCAAGTCAAGCATCCAATTGATATGACCCCTGACACACCTCTACCTAATGGACCAGTTTATCAATGATCGCTGATGGAGAATGATGAAATCATGCGTCAGATATGAGAGCTTCTTTAAAAGGGGCACATCATACCCAACTCCTCCCCTTGCAGAAGCCTGATTGTGTTGGTGCAGAAAAAGGATGGTACTTAGCAACTTTGCATTAATTACAAATCCTTAAACAAAATCATAGTTAGGAACCACTACCCCATTCCCAGGATTGATGACCTTCTTAACCAACTCAAGGGGGTCAAGTTAGTCAACAATATTGAAATAAAGTTTGGCTACCACTAGGTTTCCATCAAACCAACTGATGTATGGAAGAAAACCTTAAAATCTAAATAATGTCTCCATGAATGGATAGTCGTGTCCTTTGGCTTAACAAATGCACCAACCACTTTCATGAGGTTGATGGATGATGTATTGAGACCCTTCACCAAATCCTTTGTAGTGGTATATTTGGTTGACATCTTGATCTTCAAAAGGACGTGGGAAAACCACATGCAACATATTCAACAGGTTTTGAGCACTCTGCGGCAACTCAATGCTCTTTTGGCATGAGCAGGGTCCAATACTTGGGCTATAGTGTTGATGAGCATGGGGTACATGTTGGTCTAGCTAACATCCAATTCATCTGTGACTAGCCAGCCCCGACCACACTGACCAAGCTTTAGATATTTCTGGGGCTAGCCAACTTCTACCAATGGTTCATGTTGGGATTCTCCCATATTGCATGGGCCCTTAGCCAGGTGACCAAGGGTAGTGGTAAGGCCAAGTTCATGTTGGGGAAAGAGAAGCAACGAGCATCCGATACTATGAAGCATCGCTTGTGCTCTACTTTGGTACTCTCCTCGCCCAATCTACAACAACCATTTGATATTGAGACTAATGCATATGACTGTGCTGTGGGAATAGTTCTCACTCAACACAAGCATCTAGTGGCATACCATAGAGAGACACTCTCCAATACTGTCCATAAATACCCCACCCATGACAAGGAAATGTATTCCATTTTACAAGCATGTTGTCAATGGAAACAATACATTCTGGGGAAAGAGACGATCATACACATTGATCACAAGCCTATGTAGTTCATATAGAAATGGGGGAAATTGTAGAACAACCACCATTAGAAGTGGTCCACCTACCTGTAGTAGTGTCATCTCAACATAAAGTATATGACAAGTATCTCCAATCATGTCGCTGTCTGCCTTAGTCAGGCCCCTCTAGTTGCATTGTGCAAAGTCAGTGAAATCAGTGATCTGTAGAAGGAGTGTCTCACTAGGCCCCATTAGAAGCTTCACCCACTTCTTTATGGGCCTTACAATATCACCAAGGTTGTGGGTAGCAATGCTTTTGAGCCCAACACTCCACCTTTCCTTGGTCTGCATCCAGTATTCAATTTGGACCTCCTTCGACAATATTTTCCACAATTATTGGACACTTTTGAGGTCGTAGAACAAATGACACCAACATAGTTCAACCCCGACTGCATGGAACAAGAATCCATTGATCAGATTGTGGACATACAGGTTAAGGGCACTCGACAACAATGGATCTAGCTTTATCGGGTTATCAAGGCAGGGAAAATCCTACACCAAGGTAAGTGGCTCACCTAGGGACAAATCCAACAGATGCTTCCTCACTTGATGGGGGGAATCAATTCAATGGAGACCATTGTTATCTAAGGGGGGAGGATTGATCCAAGTGGATATTGGTGGCCACCCACCTATTCGAACTGGCTCCTTGTGTCCGTTTTTTTTCAACACGTTCTTCTGTACTTATTCGTAATTGTGGGTTCTACACTTTTGGGGCTGTCTAAAGCCCCACATCCTCCAAGTGGATACGGGTGGCCTCCTTCCTAATCCAACTGGATTATTTTGTATGTTTTCATGTCAACACATATTTTTGTACTTTCGGGGCTATTTTAGGGGCCCTCAACATTTTTTTTTGGATCACCATAGTCAAACTGTAGACAAAGTCAGAGTTTGATGACAAAATGTGTAGTTCTATGAAATACCTCTCTAATGGGCTATTGTGTGCCTAAAATAGAGGTCGTATGAAAACTTTACAGCCCTAGGAAGTTGAGGTACCAAATTACACCAACTTACCTATAGGTCCCACATAACTTTTGGTGTTTCACCTTCTAGGGTTAGGTTTTTAGATGGCTAGGGTTTTTTCATTCATGAGTAATATAAAAAAGGCCTATCGAGCCTCATTGTAATCCATTTATGCTCATACGGATGCACGTAGTAGCCACATCTCTTCTTAGAGATAGCTACCACCATTCGAGCAAGTTTTCAGTTCTGTAGTTTTATAGTTTCAACCTATTTCATTATTTAGTAAAAGATATTGTTGATTCGATATTTGTGTTATTCTCCATATCTCTATGTTTATTTTATTCAGTCTATTAATCAGTTCATTCCTCTCATAAATACAAATCAAATAGGCTATAGATGTATGAATAATTTCCATCTGCAGGGTTAAGATAGAATTCACTATCTGCTTGAGAGTTGTTGAGTTGTTCTCGGTTCTTTAGGATGTGCAAGGAGTGAAAAATAGGGTATTGGAAACTCCATAGCCAATGAAAGGAGTGTGCGTATGAACTCTTTTGAGGAGAGAGATGAACGTGCCAGGAGGGAACACTAGAGAAATCACAACCCAAGAGGATCCTCAAGGTTGTTGAACACCTTGGAGGAGAGATTGTGTAGAGGAGGCACATAGAGACAGATTTGTTGGATACTCTGTGAATCTCTTCTAAGAGGGAATTGAGCAGGCGCAAGTGTTCACAAGAGAAATTTGTTTTGAGTTCAAAGAGATAAGTGTTAGAGGGAGATACCCATAGAGTTACTGAACACTCTAGTAAATAGGCCAGAGATATACTTTAGAGTTTTTGAACACTCTGAAGAAAGGACTCAACAAGGATTTCTTTGAGTGAGTGCAAAGAGTGCACATAGACAACACCTTTCTGAAGTGTTGGAGGAATAGAGGAACACCAGAGTTGTTGAGCACTCTAGAGGATAATCTTTGCAAGTGTGCATTGAGAAGAAGGTGCCAGGAGGGCAAAAGACTTCCTTTGAAGGATAAAACAAGGGCCGAGGGACAGTGCCTTTGCACACAAAATGTCAACAGGGAGGACTAGAAGGTCGAGACCTTCAGGTTCTGAGCCACAAACAAGCTTGAGAGAGTCAATGAAAGGAGTGTGTAGGAGAGATATGATTCAAGATCAAAATCTCAGGAGGAAAATCAAGTTGAGACCCAATCATTCGAGCTCTTAGAAGGAGGATAAAAGGTCGCAACCTTTGGATACATGCAAATTATTCCAATTCAAGAGAACACAGAATCTCAGGAGGAGGAGCTGCAACATCCATTGGATCAACTATGGGGAGATATATGGACTATTAGATCTATGTCTATATAGAAAGAAGCATGTGGAGGAGGAGAACAAATCCCATCCGTTGGATCTGGGCACGTGGATCGCCAGTCGTCTGATCCAAGTGAGTAGCACGAGATTTAACTCCTTTTAAAGTACATAAGAGAGTAGACTAGACAAAGTCCCAAAGTATCGAAGTAGATTGGGACCACCCATCATTCAGAGGGACATGTGGCTATAGATGGTGAACTTCGGAGGAGAGCTACTCTAGAGGATTTTAGGTGTTGTGCTTAAAAAATCCCCAAAGCCCTAAGTCCGAAATAGATCATGGCCGTTGATTTCTAGGGGACGTGTGGCAGTAGATCTGGAGATCCATAGGAATAACACTTTGGAAGTACAAAGGTAAGTCTGGGAGGATAATTCTCGAAGATACTATAGGCAAAGAAATACTGGTCGTCCATTGGAACAAGACATGTGGCGTTCGATCAATGCTTCTTTGTTTCTCTATTTAGGAGGAATGTAGGTAGGAGGAGTGAAAACTACGGAAGGCTGAAGACCAAAGTTAATCTAGATCATTGGATCTAGGGAGGACACATGGAAAAGATCCAAAAACTTTGAAGGAAGATCCCTTCAGAGGAAATCAAAGTTGGTGAAGCCAAAACTCCCAAAGCCCAAAGCATTGAGAGTCATTGATCATTGGAAGACATGGCATCAGATCCATCACTTCAGTGATAGGACGCTTCTGGAGAAACAATAGAGTGAAATCGCAAAGTTTGCAAGTCTTGAATGTCAAAATCAATAATATTCATTGATGAGAAGAGGGACACATAGAGCGTGGAGATACACACCAGAGAACGAACACTCTGGGAGAGAAAGGGTGAAGGAGTGTTTACTATCGGTCGCCCGAAGTGGAGTGAAGGGAGAATATCAATCGTTAATCGAGGTGAGCACGTGGCACTCGATTTGTCGCTTCGGGTGTGAAGTACTTCGAGAGAAAAAGGTGTTGGAACATTCATAACTCCCAAATTCCAAAGTTCAAAGCCAATCATAGCCATTGGCTTTTGGATAAGAAAGAACCGTTGATCGTCTAGGTGAGTTCATGGTTCATATTTCAGGGAAAAAGGAGTCAGTTCAAAACTGTCGAAGACTGAAGTCGTAAAGGGGGCTACCCTAAGGTCATAGCCAGAGGTCACATGAAGGAAAGGGCCTAACAGAAGGAGCTAGCTCCTATTTATTCAAATATTTAAAAAGGAATAGGGGCTTAGGAGGAGCCCATAGGTTTCATAGAACCCGTTCCTTAGGAGGAAAGGGGCCTATGTAAAGTGGTTTTTGGTTCCAGCAGGGGGCCCGAAGAGATAATTCAACTCAGTATTTTGAACGCTCCTTGAAAAGGAGGTCAAGAAACCCTGAGGAGAGAAGGGGGGTCTGCATCAAGTGGTATCAAAGACAAAAAATTTCTTCCAAACAATAGGAAAAGGAGAGAGGAGACAAAGGAGATAGTCTGGTACCATCAAGTGGTGTGAGAAGCTAAATTTCATCTGTAGAGAATAGGTAAAGGACGATACATGGTGCTAATGCTCTGTGAAGGATTTTTGAAAGTTTGCAATAGTCAGTAGACTTTCCAGGGGGGAAGGAAGAGGAAGGAGATGGCTACTAAAGTCCATAAGCCCGGTTGGGGCAAGGACCGCCAACAAAAAAGTAAGGCACAAATGGATAAATATCTCAAGGAAATCAGAGAAAAAATCGACAGGCTAATGTTGAAGATGCAGTAGGAGGCACACGTACATTGGAGGTATGAGTAGCCCATAAATCAAAGGGTGAAGTGGCATTTTCAGAAGTTGTTTTCCAGAAGACAACAACAGGTAGTGAGGAGGTGTCTAAGGGAAACTGAAACCCTCAGTGACACAGAGAAAGTGGTTCACATCTATGAGCCAAAATTTGAAGAAAACCTCAATGATGAGGAGAGGATATCAAGCAGAGATATCATAGAGTGCCAAGAGGGAAGAAGTGAGCTATCAAATTTCTAGGTGGGAAATGAGATGAGATCAATGGAGCATCTGATGAACTTCCAGGAGGGAGGTGGTTAATTTTCAGATTGTCTGGTGGGAAATGTAAAGAGATCAGTTGATCTCATTGACTTCCAGGAGGGAAGAAGTGAAATCCCATATTTCTAGGTGGGAAAGGGAGAGAAGAGGAGACTATCTAAAAGTCTGATGAACTCAGTAGGGAGTTCATATAAGCAGGGAGTGTTGACAAAGGAGGATCATAGGAGTATTTTGGTCATTTGGAGAATCAGTATATTCCTGCCAACTATCCAAGTAGAGGCTAGCCTATGTGTTGCAAATGTAGAAGAAAGACAACCAGTCATGAATTTCCTAGAGGAGGAGAAGGAGAATATACTGACATATTCCCCAGTAGAAGAAGAAGAGAATTCATAGGAATGGCTTAGAATTTTCATCCAGAAAGCTGAACAGGAGATGACTGTAGCACTGTAGCCTGCAGTAAAAGAGGAAGCATGCATCATGGACTTTGTTGAATTGTACAAAGAATTGGAAGCCCTGGAGAGAAGGGTGATAGTGCAAAGTAGAAACATAGAACATGATACATTGGAAGGTCCCGACAACAGAACCATTTTTTGGCACAAGGGTAGACCCAAGGTTCAACGCTACAACAATGCACTAACAAAACCCTAACTACTGAGCCTTTCAACAACACCTACAAAGCATATTAAGTCTCACTTGAGGTAGAGGCAAGGGTAGTTACAAGACTCAGATGTATGCAACCTTAGCTAGGACACCGATCTGTGATTACAACACCTTCATCAGTATTTAGCCAGTATCTACTTCGCAGATGAAACCCTAATTACAGAGCACCATAATTTTAACCCAGATCTAGCCTATTCAAGCACTAAGCACATTCACATAGGTCATATCTAGCATCCATCCATATTATTAAGCACAAAGAATTAACATATCTATCTATCATTCATCTATATCAAAGTACTTAAGCAAGTAAAGACATAAACACATCAATACATCTCACAAAGCATAGAAACACAAGATATATGTGGTTCAACCCCCACCTGGGGCTACATCCACCAACTCTTCTTCTCTTTTATTATCTTCAGTCAATCAGCTACATGCATAAAGCCTTGAGATATTACTTCACAGAGGACAATATATCTATACACTTTGCTAGATCCTCCTTCCCTGAGTTACAACACAAATCCTTCCACAGTCTCTTATGATCACTTGCACCTATATCTACAAGTATTTCACAGTATGCACAAAGCAATTACAATTACCACTTACACTTAGCACTTAGCATCACATAGATGTCCCCTTTCCCTAGCATTTAGCAAGGTATTGAACTCCTTCCTACATCACCTAGAAATCGATTTATACATTACAAAATTAGGCCTAAACATGGGTAAACCCATGGGCTGACATCCCCATACCCGTTACATAAGCCCAAAATCCAAAAGGCCCTAAAATGGGGCCAAGATCCCATAAAAGGCTCCCAAAATGGGGCCAAGATCCCATGATCTCTACTTCTTAGACTTCATGCTTCACCTTGATAGCCTAATTGTCCCAAAAGTAGGTCAAATCAATTCAAGGATCCTCAAAATTTGTCAAGGGCCAATCTAAACATACAACATGCTAAGTTGGAAACAGATGAAGGATCATACTAAACTGTGGGTATTCTACCCAATGGACTAATAAGCTAGGGCTCTAAACTTATACAGATCATGACCTCAAAGACTTAATCAACTTTTAACCTTCTACCCAACTGAACTCCCGATTTTCACATGCACACAAAAGAAGAATGAACTAACCTTTTTTCGGACGGTTGAAGTAGATCCTCCACTGAAATTCTTTATCCCCTTGTCACGCTTTCCTTCCATAAAGCTTCCCTGCAATCAACACAAGACTATGCATGCATGCTACCGATCTATTCTAAGGTTAGATATAAAAACACAAATCAAATAACATAGATAAGACTCATGCATTCAGATGCGAAAAGTATCTTTTTCATTAACTCAATATGAACCAACTTCTTTACAATGATTTCGAGTATCGGTCACCGTTCCACGTTTCTGATCCTGGGCTCTTCCTCTCTTTTGTCCTCCAACTGTTTTTGCATGAATTTCTCCTAAAGTTTGAGGCAAGGCTAAAGGATTGGGAAAAAACTGGCTTGGCAATTTGCGTAGTTTCTTTGCCAGTCATTTTCCTCCTTTGAATAAAATTCTACCCCTCCTTTTATAGGATAAAATGAGCTAGGGTTTTTGGCTTAACTCTTGGCCATGCATGGTTTGGAGTTCCAAATTTAACCGACAAAAAGCCTCCTCGCGGTCCCTACGGAAACTTTCCGATTTTTGTTTCTTTCAGTTAGGGTACCCAAGGGTCGCTTTAATAGTCTCGGATGCCCAAGGCAAGAAAAGGATGTAAAGAAAGGTTTTCCGCCTGAGAAGTTAGGGCAACGGGCTGCTTGTTTTAGAAGGTTTTTTAAGGATTTGTTCAAAGCATGGCTTTGGCTAGAAGAGGCATGAGTTGGCCCGATGTCAGGTAAACCTGTGTGGTACATTTTAGGTTATAACAGATGCCCCCTATTGTGTGATGTCAGAAGAGCATCCGATGGTCAAAATACATTACCACCTCTTTACCAATCTGTACCGGGATAATCAATAAGTGAGCCCAGAATCGTGAATCGGAAGTGTCACCGCAAAAATATCAAACAAGTCTCACCGAGGCGTGCATACCCATGCTCGATAAATCAACGCATTGGCTACCAATCAAATACATCAGATCCATGTCAATAACTATAAAGAGTAGTCAACAATACACAGCTGAGCTACATCTTGAAATCGAAGATATACATAGGAAGTATCCACTCTCAGAAGCTATCTTGGCCTGATGGATGTACTTCAGAACTCGAGCAACAACTTCAAAAATCTTCCAACTCGGGTAGGAGTGTAATACGAAGTGTACGACCGCACTACCCAGAGGTCTCGGCCCGCCGGTTTCTTGGACCTGATAACTTGATGATCTGGACCCAAGGCTTCAAAGTGGATTTCAACAAAGTCTTTACTGGATGTTCGTGATGGCCGGGTATGCATAAGAGACATATTGCGTAGTGGCCGACTCTCAGTTAAGTAACAAACTTCCTCTTGACAAGTAACGCATTAAAATGATAAGTGACTCGTGCGTATATCCGCTAATCATAAGTCTGCCAGGAGGCCACGCAGAACTCCATATGTTTGGAAGAGTAACCAAACGGTGGAGGACACAACTCAATATAGCTATAAAGCTTCCTAAGTCGCATTTACATCCAAAAGCCTGATGAATCAAACGGATAGATGTTTTTTATCCAAGGGTGACTCATAATGTCGCCAATAAAGAAAATACTTTTCCCATCCTCTTTGGGTATATTTGATTTTGTTCTTTGTTGATTTGAAAAAGAATAAAAGAATATTACGCTACAAGGGAGGAACGAGTATCGCAAATACACAAGTTCAAGGCATAAAGACAAGACTCCATGTTCTAGGAAATGATACTTCGAAAAATCCTCCAATGGCCAAAGGTGTTAAGACGCAAAGGCAAACTGCATTAGATGAAAGGTAAAGGATGTGACAGCGTTGATAGAACACACAATGGTAACGCCCGATGTAAGTTTAACGAGCCCGTAGAAGGTAAGCTCATTGTTTCTAAGTGTTTATAGAGTCTCAAAAGCATAAAAGGAAACTCCATTCACAATAGTCTAGTCGGTCTCCTGCAACTAGCACCCACTCAGGACGCCGGGCTCAAAACCATTTTAACGAGTGTGACAAAGACAAGATCACTGGGCGATTTTTCAATTTTAAGGAGTCTAAAAAAAAAAGCTTAACTATGGAATCCACCAGGAATGTTCTTCTGGACCGCTTTAACGAAAAGTGTGAAAGAATAAGGTCACCGGCAATCTTTTCAATTTTAGGGAGTCCGAAAAGAGCTTAACCATGGACTCGGTGGTTTCTTTCGTGAATTTAGTCCCTCAAAGTCCAAAAAGGAATAAAAATTATAAATTTAGGATAATTTCCCTTCTAAAGAATGGAAATTCAATAGAGGTCCTTGTTCGCATACTGGACCGTCCAACCGAAAAAAGGTAAACTACCGATAGACGGACTTCAAATTCTGGCTTAACGAGCGGAAGGGCGACAAGATCGCTCGATAATCTTTCATGTTTAAAGGGTCTGAAAAGGCTTAAAAAGAGACCAAGTATGTGTTTGGGAGTCCGAGGGTAAGACAAAGAGTGAAAAGACCTTACGTAAATGAGGTAGCTCAAACTCATATTCAAGTACTATACGGACTCCCAAGCCTACTATGTTGTTGGAAACGCATGGACACCATAATGCAATTGGGAATTATCTAGGGCATCCATGTTTTAGTAAGCTCTACCACAAAGTCGCAACACTTCTAGTGTAAATGATTGCCCCGCATTACAATCGGGTGGGGTGGATCCTATATTTGAAAAACAAAAGGCAACGATGCAACAGCTGGGGATAAAATCCTACCCTATATGCCTCAGTTGATTTTGAAAAAAAATTATGGACCACTCGGGATGTATTACTTTTTATTTTCAAACTCAATCAAAGTGTCCCACACCGAATGTAATCCCTTCCATATAACTCTCGAACCACCCAAAATGATTTTTTATTTATTTAAAAAAAAAAAAAAAAAAAAAAAAAAAAAAAAAGAGGCCAAAAACTCTATAAATAGAGGGTGATGTTCTTCATTATCACCATCACGATTTGGAAATTGATTGTGGAGCCAAAAATACCCCTTTGCTACAGATCGAGATCCCGGGAGCTACAGTGCACCAAATCGCATCTCGCCGTACTCGCGCAAGTAAAAACTCCCTCAACTTGCATTTTAATACTCTATTTTCATTGTTTTTAGTGTTAGGTGGCCGTCAGCTCTTAAAGGTGGTCTTGAATCACGGGCCGCCCGCAGACGTACCTACCACCTGCACCAAGCATAAGACGCGACGAGTTCGGCCAGCTGCTGGTACCCGCTGGTTCTTCTACGTTAATATCGGTTACCCCTGCGCAACCCAAAAAAAATGAAGCGGCAAGTTGTTGACTCCCTTTGCCTTGTGGTTTTGGCAGGATGTATGCTCACTGGAGAGAAAGAGAGCATGAGGTGCCTATGAGGCGCGAGTCACGATCCAAATGTGATGGTCACGCTGACACAGTGTGGTCTCATCAAATTATTTTTGTGTCCGTTCATGCACGCACAAACAAGGCTGCTGAATGCCCTAGTTAACTACTAATCGCATCCCATGCCAAGGCTTTCTAAGATAGAGGGGCACTTTGACGCTCAAATTCAATCGAAAGGATATATACTTTCTCGACTCGCCTCGAGGAGAGGGAAACCGCTGGACTGCATACTTCTTCCGACGGAGAGGAAAGTCTCGAGTCGATAGTCAGGCATTGTAGCCGTGGACTAACACGAGGACTTCCCCGATACCGGGTTGGCGCGGTGGATCAACCTGCTCTACGTAATTCATATTATCACTCATTGCGAATTACTAGCTCTACCGCTTCATCATCGCTGTAATGCGGCGCATTTACGAATAAGTGGGCTCCCCGCTGCATGGATGCAATATATTTTGACCGGAGTAACTACATTGCTCGAGGTGGTGAGGAGGCAATTGACAGATTTCAGTCACCGGAACCATGTGAACTTCGTTCGACCATTTGTGCTCGCTTTGAGCTGAAGTTCCGTTTCCAAATTCTGGATGATTAATCGGAAGAGGACATCTAGCTTTGCCATCTCCTCAGCGTGTGCGATGGGCGCCTTTGCTTCCGCGATGGTGAAGCGAAGGACCGTAGAGGCCTTCGGCGATGATTTCTTGTATTGGTTGTCGCTGCAGATCCCCATGATTGAGGACTACCCATACACGTGGATTGACTTCTCCAGAGATCCAGATGCTGCTACCTCCGGGAGGTAAAAGCGGTATAGGTGCGCCCCTTCAATCGCTTTTGTTTGTACATGTAATTTTTATGTCTTTGGATATATATCATGTTTTTGGGTGATAGAGTTTCTAACGGGTGACTCTTCTTGCGTTGCATGCAGATGTAGGACCTGCGCGGCCCGCTAACTTTATAAGGAATAGGCCGCCCACGGCCAGCAGCTGCAGCGTCGCCGCCGTGGGAGTAGCAAGTGATGGGAACCCTCCCCAAGAGAGGCCGAGGGCTCTCGAGGTGATTGAGCGTAACTTCACTGAAGCTCACTCGGTGATAGCCTGCGATCGAGATCGAGGACATGCCTATCCCGATGCAAATAATATTACGGTATACTTCTATTACGGGTCCGATTATTTAGGAAGTTAGGTCGGGTTGTTCGTGATATAAATGTAGGCCCACAGGCCCTTAACAGCTTTTGTAGACATTTGTGTACCTCAAAGTAATCTATTACGTATTATCTTTTGAGGGCATAAGCCCCAGTGACTCGGGATGGCTCCCACATGTATTATATTTTTGAGGCATTTGTGCCCGCCTATGTACCAAACCTTTTGAGATGTATATATATGATTTTTATTTCTTTATGTGTCTTTATGGATTTGGTGTATAAAAATGTATTTACATGTGTTTGATCATGATTCTTTCTTTATGAGCAAGATGCCAATCTAAAATGTGATTAGCTAGGAGTAACGGTGATTTGGTTTAGACTCCTAGGAACATGAAAAATATGTAATATAATCAAAGTTAAGTTCCAAGAGACGTACCCTAACAAATCGTCGGTGTAAAGTTGGATCGCACACGGTATATTCTCGGCTTAGTCATGCATACCAACTTTTGAGCTGCCTTAGATAGACCCGAGACGGAGATTCCAAGTGACAAAGCGTCACGAATTAACTCAATAACTGCGCTATACACAACAACATTGTTTGTGGTGTCACCTAAGCATATTCCTCCGAAAAATAACAACTGACCCTGAGGTGTAAAAATAACCCAAGATACAGAAGTAAGCCTCCGAGTGTGCTAGCTAGAACCATCTGCATACCCAATGAACACCTCGACTCACTTGACATTCCATAGTGATGAAAAGATAACATTAAAGACACGCCCATGACATCGCTTTTCAAAAGAAACGAAGAAAGTAATAGCACAAAGACTATACATATGTTACAAAAGTACTACGCTGACCCCATGAGTAGTACTTCGAGGTAGCAGATCTACTTCTAGGTTCCAATTCAAAGCGCTCCCTTCAAAATCAACCGCACGATAAGCCACTCTCTTTACCGAATAACAATAACACCTCCTTAACGCATGAAGAAGGGTCCCCAAAGCGGGTTTAAACTTTCTCGCCTCTGTGGTCCTTATCTTGGTCGTAGACAAAGACAAGGTCGCCTTCAGAAAAAAACCCGAGGACTTAACTAACCTATCTTATTGACACTTAACCCTATTTTATGAGCTTCCTCGCTACGCTACGATCGCGATTGCTCATCAAGTCGATCTAGGTGTACTTAACCGCTCTTCTAGCTGGAGTAGTTCCGCGTAATCGTATCACCAATTTCGTAGATGGAATTTCAGATTTGATGGGCAAGACCGCTTCCGTTCGTAAACGTTGGAAAGGTGAGAAACCGTTGCAGTCTTAACAGACGTTCAATAATCCCATAACGTCGAGTACAACATAAAATGGCGTTTGACTTAATGGTTGATGGTTCGCTGTAGAATTATTTTAAGTGTTTTGTTATCAGCTTCCACTCTTGCCCATCGGCTTGGGGATAATAGGGTGATGATGCCCTCGTAACTCCAAGCTTTGACGCTAAATCTGGCCATCATTTGATTCTCGAAGTGACCGCCATGGTCAGTGATAATCTCTCGCGGGACTCCGAACCATGCTATAACCTGGTTAAATAAGAAAAGAGCTGCAATCTCTCCATCATCTCTTTGAACGGCTCTAAGCATTTGGCTCGAATTCCACTTAGTAAAGTAGTCGATAACCACAATGATGTAGCGGTGCCCCCATCGCATGGGGTTGCAAGTAGTGTAATCAATCCCACTTGGTGAAGGGACCGACGGTGATAACAGAAATGTTAGAGCTGGATGTGCCCTCATCTTCCGCGGGAAGATTTGTAACGGATGGCACTTCTTGACCGACTCAATGCACCTTTAATAAGCATACGGCAAATCGCTCAGAATTTTTAATCGCTATTAACCTCGATAAGTGACCGCCACAAGCTCCTCGTGATGACAATCATTGAGCACTGAAGTGACGGCCTCCTCATGAGTGAGACATCGACGCTTAATGATATACCATACCGAAGGCTAAAGTATCATTGAGGATAAGATAGTTCTTGGCCCGATGGCGTATACAACGACGCTCATCATGAGAAGTAGATGTGGGGCACATCAAAGTCTGGAGATAGATCAAGATATATCCGGCACTGTGGATCGGTTGATTCAATCAAAAACATATCACCCCGATAGGTGATTCTCGTGGACAACATCACCGACTCAACCGGTTCAAATAAGTTTTCATAAGACTGTGGATTTTAGACTTTTCCAAACAAAATCCAAGTCAAACTCTTTGAAGGATGACCATCCATCTACCGATTTTTCCAATCGATGACTACTCGTCGTGTCAACATGTACCGAAATGGATTCATTTACTCTACAACGAAACCGGTCTTCACGAAATGTAACATAGTGACGGAACCGCTTTTGAACAGCGTGAACCGCTGCCAACGCAAGTTTTCGAGATGAGTATAGTTAAGTTCCGGTCCTACAAGGCCTCTGCTCAGGTAATAGATCACATTCGTAGTAAACGAATCGTCTCCTTGAACTAAAACCATGCCGATGGTTGACTCTCCTGAAGCCGATATATTAGGAAATCCTTGTTATAATTCGTGGCCATAGTAGAGGTGCGGGTGTAAGGGCTATGTTTCAATGCATCGAAAAGAGCAGCTCTTCGTCCTGCAGAAAGGAAACATCTTCTTCAAGAGAAATGCATGAAGCCCCTTGGTTAAGGCTCCGCGATAGTTGGCGCATGAAGCATTGTAAGAAGTCTCATTTTACCTCAAGTGCGACTTTGAAGTTGTAAATGGTGCGTGGGGCAAACTTAATATTGCTCTCCACCTAAGAGAGGATCAACCATGATCCTCGCTGTTGAAACGATGAACCTAACAAACGTCCTGACGTGACGCGAAATCTACACTTGTTGGGATTTAAGCTAATCCGGAAGTAGCTTATAGCCAAGATTAGTCGGAGGTGCATTGATGATCTTTTGCTTGCGAGAGCGGGATGCTAAGTCATCTAGATAAGCCTCACTATGTGTTTGAGGTCAGAACGCAAAAGACAAGGCCTCGAAAAGTGGCTCCAGTTTGAGACCAAAAGGCATTTCGATAGGCGAATCACCTGGATGATGAATGCCGCTTTATGTTGATCCTCTGGGTTTGATTTGATTTGGTTGTAACCCGAAACCATCCATGAATGAAAAGGCTTTCATTAACCGGGCGATTCATCAATAACCGGGTCGATGAATGGGTTGGGTAATTATTCTTCTGGCTAATGCTCCTTATTCAAATCATCGTACGCATACTGATCGCGTCTTTGTTTTTATCAATCGTTCGGATTTGACACTCCATTCACCAAGTGGATAGGGTATATGAACCCATCCTTAAGTAATTTCTCAACTTCAACTTTGATAGTTACTGCCTTCCTTGGATTAATCCATCGGTTTCTCGTCAATAGGCTTTATGTCCGATACGAATGATCTCATCGCTCAACAATTTTCGATCGAAAGGCCCGGCATTTCCTCATAAGACTGTAAAACATCGCGAAAAATTCTTTGAAAAGATCCGTAAATCTGAATCTCTTCGGGAGCAATCCATTCGAATGCAGACATTCTCCACGACCGGGTGCGCAGATATTGATAGGCATCGCTTTCGTACCGAGGTCTCCATGTTGCCCCTCAAGATAAACATCATCATCTTGTGTATTAAGAGGTTGATGGACGAGGGCTGATCTCCCGCCATGGCGATAAAGTGAACTCTCCTCACCAATCTCGTGTGTAACTCGAGGAAATATGATCCTCGGTGATGAAGATCCTCTCCTGTGGCCTTGTCCCGGGATCTAGTCATTGCTTCGATTATTGTTTCATTTGAAGGCAAGACTAAGTCTAACGAATCGGTGCTCCATTAAGTAAATTCCTCGGTTCGTGATAGGCTCAAGGAGTGGATCCAACCCCGGTGCTGGAATCGTATCAGGAGTAGCTTAAGTTTGCTGAACCAAAGAGCACGCTTTTACTGGCTTCACAGGGAAAAGACATGCCCTCAAGATGCCCCGCCGCCTATCGCGGTTCCGATGGGGAAGGAAGAATCCACGGATCATTAAAGTAAAGTCGCGCGTAAACGCATTTAAACATGGAAGATTCTCGTTCTTGTGGTGAGTCGACATAAACTTAACATCGCCCTGAGAAGGTGGGTAATCAAAATTCATCAACGACATGGCACAAACCAACTCCTATGTTGACGCATAATCGGATTGAGGATTATCTACCAAAGGAACCGTGGATGCCCCTGGCCCGGTCAGGGTAGAGAAGGACAGTCGATCAATAGTCACTATCCGCCTTCTTCATGTGGAAACAATAAGACACTAAGATTGTAGCAACTACCGCTTTGCATTGCATAAGTCCAACTACGCCCCAACAAGAGAGGTTGTAATCGATGGGGGCATCGAATACCTCTACTTACTTCGACGCATTACATTTTTCCCTAACTACAATAATAAAGAAAGAAGGGATGATGCCGCATGGGTCGAAAGAATGTAACCATCTAACG
Source organism: Picea sitchensis (assembly GCA_010110895.2). Taxonomy (NCBI): domain Eukaryota; kingdom Viridiplantae; phylum Streptophyta; class Pinopsida; order Pinales; family Pinaceae; genus Picea; species Picea sitchensis. The sequence goes on along the minus strand of SNQJ01S0000389.1, from coordinate 1,055,346 downwards.
CAAAGGAGAAGAGTAGGTGACGGAGACAACTCGTGCTGACCAATGGCTTCAACATGCTAACGACATAATGTAAGTCGAAGCACCCTCGCCTACCACCGTGTGTAAGATGTTTCGTGTAAAGGTTTCGTGGGGTGAGCCACTAATATCTAAAATGCTGGCGATAAGGTAAACGAGGCTCAAATCACGATCTAGTACGGACGCCCCTGGTTACAAGTTCCTCGTAGAGCCCAAAGCAAATAACAACAAGGTTTTCTCCTCGAAAGGGCAACTTTGAGGACTTCCAAAGCGTACATAGTAATAAGGTTTTAGACAAATCTTCCACCACAGAGTAGTTCTCAAAGTACCCTTGGCGCTTGATTATGAGAAGGCTTAAACGCACCTTTGGGATTACGCGAAGCCATTGTTTCACCTCAAACGCTTCAATCAAGAGGAATAGACTGGTTTTCGGCTTCTTTGCCCTTTTTGGTGGCGCTTGGTTTGCTATAATCGGGAGCTCTAGTTTCTATGAAAGCCGCCACTTTCATCATATATACGTTCGTGGAAGATGAAGCGGTTTGGGAGGATAGCTGTGGCTGCCCTTCCATACCTCGTATTTGAGTTGTCTCTGCCCCATGTTGAAAGGGATTAGTCAACAATGCCTATTGTTGCCGCTGCTGGACAAACTTCGACTCGCAAGTTGAGGGCATAAATGGGTTGGGTGGTCTTCCTCGCACAAAGGTTGCACGGATACCCCGCCTTCTTCAGTGGGTACCCTCAAGTATCATTTGGTTTTTATCCTTTACTCTTATAAGAGTTTTCCCTCGCCGTTGGTGTGCTCTTTCGGTTAGTCAGTTCAGACGGAAAAGTGTACTGACGCTTGAGTAGGAGGAGCGTACCAAGCAAAGAGTTTACCGGACGAAAGTGCTGTGATGGATAATTGCCGAATTGTTTGGTCAATTGCTCACCGGGCTTGGTTTGTAAATCCAATCTATGTACCGGGCCGCAAGATGTGGTCCGCTCTCACCGGGTTTCTTTGTCCGCTGTAATTGATCGTGGTGCATCCGCGTGATGTTAAGTACAATAGACCAGATTGAGAATAGATAGGCTCGTTCCGCCATTTCCTCATGATGGCTTCTTCCTGAGAAGACTTAAGCCATGGTATCGCCTTTTGGACAACCGTAAGGGTACTAAAGACTTCTTAAGGAACCACTCTAGTAGGAAATCCAGTGGACCGGTAATTTTGATAAGACTCTTTCGCTTTACCTCGGCCATGATCCGAGATATTAATCACCGACGCCCGGCCAAATTGGCTAGTACCGTCTGCCAGATCTCACAGGTAAATCGAAATGGTTAAGGAAAGCCATAGCCGGGCCACTGAAAAGGAATATCGTGGATGGGTCAAGCTCTATGTACCATTCGCACCCCAATAAGAGTTCGCTGAAACAATCAGAAATAACGTATCATCTTCGAGTTAGATGAACACCATAGGTGGAAAGTGGTCACTTGATCACCCGATTCGCTATTTGGCTTCAACTTTGATGTCCAAGGCAACTTCACGGCATAGGAGGCCAACGCGATCGCGATGATGGGATCATTCAACCGTGTTAAACTAATATGTAATGTTGCCAAGAAAGGTAGCGTTTTAGGGTCGCTATCGTAGCCGTGATAAAAGGGTCCTCGGTTTGACCGGCACCAGTTGCTGTGAAAGTTTGTTGGTCGGTCGGGTTTTGGTAGAAACCCTATTCCGGACTCAGTTGAAAGGGTTTTGCATTTATGGGGACATCGTTTGTTGATTCCTGGCGAAGGACACATCGATTCCTCGGGCATTCATCGGTTTTGTGGACTTTAAAGGATTATTCCATGCCGGGTCCTGTGGGAGCGTTTCTTGTTCGCGGTTCCATTGATTGTGGAACGCATTACCCTAGAAAGGCATTCCCGTGGCGGGATTATATCCTTGTCCTGAGTTCCAAGGTCCCCGTATGTTTGCCCCTAGCGCGGGAATAGTACCCTGTTCTGGCGTAGACTGTCCAAAAATAGTTGTGCCCCCTGATGGGAAAGCACTCAGTGTGTGTTATTATTTACCGTCTAAGAGAATCCTGGATCTGACCTACCGGCAAAGTTTGCTTAGGTTGTCCTTGACTCCCAGCCCAAGTAAACTTGTAAAAGGGTTGTCCGGCGACCGGCCGGCTGTAGAGGGACCACCGAGCGACGGGGACTAAGGAGGGATATGACCCCCTCCGTAAGGGATAGCATTAAAAGGGACATAAGAAACCCTGATTGACCCTTGCACTGGAGCGTTCAAGCTCCCTGCCCCTATACCCTTGGTTTGTATGGTGGAGTAGGTAAGGACGGAGATCGTATAAAATTTTGGCATCCCATATGAAAATGGAGCTCCTGTCGCACTAGATGTAAATGGATTCAGGGTCAGCCGCGATGGATGGCGCCGACCACTTTAACGAAGCTGCGGCTGAGCCATGGTGCTCCAGAACACCGACGGTGAGTTAGGAGAAGCTCTCCCGTGGTAAATAAATGATAGGAATGGAAGAAGTCCCAAATTGAAATGATCGTTCCATAACCTGGTCGCATAATATATGCTCGTAAGATCGGATTGAAATAATAACGTCCGCCCAAAATCGGTCGAGGTTTCAACCAATCCAAGATTGCCAGTCGATTCCTCGGGGTCTTTCTCGATCGAAGCCCCGGCTGTTTCGGAAAGACCCAAGATGAAGGTCTAACTCACCGCTGGTGGCGGGTGTAATTCCAAGATAACCGGCTAAGAAAGCTCCGTGGCCTTTCGCGGATCGTATGAGCTCCAACTCCTCCACTGTGTGAGAAGATTCTTGACATGCTAAGGTATTCTATATGAACAAACAGTAACACTCGCCAAAAGAAATCCCCTAGAAGATAAATCAAGTAAGCACTATATTAGTAGGAAGAAAAGTTACAACCAACACTAGAGAAACTTACCGTGCAAGTGCAACTCGAACACAAAACAACCCTCTGGGTATACTCTACAAAAAATGGCCCGATTTCTATCCTAGGAACCATGGTATACCCCCACATTCACCCGTGTAAGTCCCTAGAAAATATAGGCAACTAGTTTGCCGGCACGCGCGGAACTACCGCTGGTATAATGGCAATGGAAGACCCTACAATGAGCGGTGGTATCATCTAAACCCGGCTAAGGTCGAGAGCAAGTGTTCCTGAAGATGACTTAGGACCTCGAATGGATTCTAGACCCAAAAATCTCCGTGGCAAGTTCTAACGACGGAATCCCTTAACGTATCCTCTATATGTGTTCTCCGCAATGCACCCAGCTTTGGGAGGGGTTATCTCCTCAACCTTTCCTCACGCTTAATCTCTCGTGGTTTAGCCCCCGTAAGCGTGAGGGGGGGTCCTCAATAACTTTCCGTAACCGGACTTCTACACTTCTTAAGTGACGCATCTACCGTTTGGTTTGGGTGGCCTTGGAGAATTTACTCTCCAACCTATTCCAAGGTCTCTATCTTGAGCTAATGTGTCCACCCTACAAACAAAAATTCTACTTGATTTTATTAAGCTGCTGTTTTTAGTGGGATTTTGAATCTCAAGGCGCGGAAGTGAAACCGATATGCAAGCACGTAATGTAAATGTTGAAAACAAACTTTTCTTAAAATGCAAAACCAACAACTTCTTTATGAAAAGACTTTTTTTTCTGATTTACTAAGATTTTATGCAAGAAATGAAGAGAATTTTCACCTCGTGATCCAGGAGCCACTTATACCAAACAATCACCGAAAACTTATGTAAAGAAATTCTTCCTAGCTACCGCTGCAACAACTCAATCCTAATCCAAGAAGAAAATGAAGCTAAAGATTGTTTTTTATTTCAAGCAAAAATCACACAACAAGGAAAAAATGATGACAAGATCAAAACCAAGAGAATGGAAAAGAAAACTCCCGCTTTGTGCCAGATCGCAAAATGTGTAATCGAGTACGAAATGCTTAAAGCAATCAAACAATCAATTAATTCCAACACTTGCCTAAAACCATGAAATAAATGTTTTCGGGCTTTTTCCTTTTTATCAAACAACAAAATCAACCAACAAGCACAAGCTGAGAAACACTTAACCCTCGCTGGATCAGGCACTTTTAGACTCTTAAACTCCTCGAGAGGGGAGCTCTTCTTCACCACTGTGAGGGGATGATCGCCTAACCAAGCTCTAAAAGCTAATCTAACAGAATTCACGACTATCCCACTAAGATAGCTCACAGAAATTCACAAGTGGTTGAACTGATTACAGAGCGTATCTGCGTGCTAAGCTTAAGAAGGCCACGGGTATGTTTAAAAACTAAGAAAAAACAATACCAATCTAGTCCCGAAAAGGCTCTGCATCGAGCAGCCGTAGGCCCTCGACAAATGAGATGCTATCACTCTAACGTAAAAACAAAAGAAAATTTGCAAACAAGAAAACAAATACAAAGAATGGCCGACACTATCACCAACAAGATAAACTTGTACGTAGGTGTTGGGACGAGTCCTATAACCCCTGATGAAACTGTGAGAGTCCTTTGAATATGGATCGTTGACAAGTCACGGGCTCAACCTCGTGAAAGAACTATCTTATTATTAAATCCCCATTGTGGCGAATTTGCAAACAATCTAAGAACAAGACAATAAACTAACGTAACCCGTGACAGATCCAAATCCCCCTCGAGAAGATAGCTAAACTTCCTCGATAGGAAGAGGAGATCAGCTTCTAGCTTCCTAAAACTACACGCCATATCGGAACACTATATAGCCCATGGATATAGACAAGAAGGCATGCTGCAGCCTGCAATTTCAGGTCCTGAAAAGAAAATGTCGAGCGCTATTCAAAGAGAACCGGTATTAATAACTGTGCTCGCTATTTTCACTCAATGTAAAACAAAAACAAAGAAAGAAACCGAAATTTAATTCTAAACTACCAAAAGATCTTCACCAAACCAAGAGACCCTAAGAGTAAAATATCCCTAATGGAGTCGCTTAATTATGGGTTAGGTATTCTACCCTAATGGACTAATAAAGTTAGGGCTCTAAACTTATAATGCGACCATGACCTCAAGACTTAACTTTTAACTCCTTCTACCCAAATCTAAAACTCCTTTTCGCCATGCACACACAAGAAGAATGAACCAACCTTTTTTCTGATGGCTGAAGTAGATCCTCCATTGAGCTCCTTATCCCCTTGCTACTGCTTCTCCTTCCAAAAAGCCTCGCGAATCAAGACACAAGACTATGCATGCATGCCATCGACCATTCTAAGGTTAGAGATAAAACACAAATCAAATAACATAGATAAGACTCCTGTATCTGACGGAAAAGTATCTTTTTATTAACTCTAATATGAACCAACTTACAATGATTTCCTCGAGGTCGCACAACGGCTCCACTCCATCCCGATCCTCGGCTCTTCCTCTTCTTTGTCCTTCAACCGTCAGCCGCATGAATTTCTCGTAAAGCTTGAGGCAAGGCTAAAGGGTTGGGACAAACCGGACTTGGCACTCTGGCGTATTTCTTTTGCTATCATTTTCCTCCTTTGAATAGTACTCCTACCCATCCTTTTATAGGCTAAAAGGAGCTAGGGGGGTTTTTGGCGAACTCTCGGCCATGCATGGCTTGGAGTTCCAGTTAACTGACAAAAAGCCTCATGTCCCGGCGGAAACTTTCCTGATTTTTTGCTTTGTTAGGTACCCGCGGGCTGTTTTGGGCTAGCCTGCGGATGCCCGCGTGCAGTAAAAGGACAGCAAGCGGTTGCCCGCGCCCAGTGAGAAGTTAGGGCACGGGTTGCTTGTTTTAGAAGGTTTTTTGAGGATTTGTTCAGCATGGCTTTGGCTAGGAAGAGGCATGAGTTGGCCTGATGCCGGGTAAGCCTGTATGGTGCATTTTAGGGTTATAACACAACCCAAGGAGTAGTTGGAAGAATCTGGCAGTGTACCAGCAGAGTTGATAGAAGTCAATCTATTAGAGGAGGAAGATTGGGAAACAACTCAGTGATGAGATTGCAAAATTGGAGTCTATAGTAGTGTGGAAAGTCAATGTTGTTGGATTACTGAGAGGGGGGGTGAATAAGTAATAGAGCAATTTAATCATTTTTAACCATATAATCCAAGTGTTATATCAATGTAGAATTATCATCCAATAAATGCAGAGTAAATAATCAATGAACAAATGAACAATCATACACATACATAGTACACCAGTGTTTTATGTGGAAACCCAAAGTGAGATAAAACGACAGAATTATTTTTCTTATATATCTTGAAGAATTACATTCATTGCAAGCACCAACTTCCTTTGTTTTTTGGATGCAACTAGAAGGAGGCTCCAACCCCCTAGTTTCTCAGGATACAACCCGAGGGAAGATCCAACTCCCCAATTCTATGGCTACAACCAGAAAGAGGATACAATTCCCTATGTTCTTCGGCTACAACCGGAAGGTGGCTACAACCACTTGTCCTTGCCCCATCCAATCGCCCTGATGTATAAGTAGAATTATGGAACCAATGTCACACTATCATTGTGAGATATACTTCTGTCAACCTATACTAAATAACCTATACAAATAACCTGAACCATGCATCAACCTATACCTCAACCTGTAATCAACATGTACCATAAACAAGTGCATCAACCATGCAACAACCTATACCTCAACCTGTACCATGAACAAGTGCATCAACCATGCACCAAACCTGTACAAATAAGATGTCACAACAACCTATATCATCAATCTTATCACACAAATTATATCTACTCACCAAGATCAATCACCAAGACAACTCTCAAATATGTACATCAACCAAGCATAACACAACAACTCATAATCATCACCAAGATCAATATGTGCTTCTAATAATATACCAATACAAGTATGCTACATCATCCATAAACCATGTGTCAACAATACTACTAAAAAGTACCTCCAACCATGTACCAAGTATGTACCAATCATGTATCAACTACTCATCAACTATGACTCATCAACTATACACCTCATGTATGTGCTAACTCATTAACTATTTGTCTCAACCATGTACCCAACATGTACCTCAACCAAATGCCCTCATCAATTTTATCATCCAAATATGATTTGTGACTTTGCAATAGACCTGGTGTATATGATCACATACCTGCAAACCTTCCTTAACTTTAACAACAAGGGACTAGCATTTTCATCAAACTTTTCTTTAGTCTCACATGACTATATTTGGATTAGTCAACAACCCTAACTTGAAATAATCATAACTATGTACCTGTAATGAATAAAGATCTAAAAATGATACACAATGTTCTTCATTTTGTTTTGTGCAATTCCTCCAGGTGTCACTACTTGGAACCTCTTAGAAAAGGAGTTATAGAAACAATTGCATACCTTTCTGAATTTTGGATTATTCTAGAGAGTGACCTTGTAGAGCATGCCCCACACGGAATATTTGTTGAATCGATCTGAAAATGTTACAAAAAATACAAAATAATATAATCTAACCAATACATTTTGTATTGCTGAATTTGGATCTGTTATGAATAAGTTATAACCTTTTTTCCTGAAACACCTATTTTAGACTAGTTTCAGGACTAGCCACAAACTATATTTTCCACGGAGTGTAACTCCAAAAATACAACGACCGACAAGCTGAATTTTTTACCATAGATACTTGGATATGTTTCCTCAATGGAATATCAATTTCATGGTCTTAATCAATCTAGAAAACAATTTATTGTGAAAATGGTGATATAACCTGTAAATAACATACCCGAGAAAGCATCATCAAGAGAATTTATCCTCCCTTGAGTTTTGGCCTTCTTTTATTCACCTTCCCTCTGAAATTCATCTTAGATATCCCTTGGTTACCTCAGTCACCTATAGATATTCAATATTCTCAAGTGAGATGTAAAATGAGAGAGCCTTGCCTCTTATTTAAAATCTCCATCTTCTAGGTCACTTAACCGATTTCTAGGTCACTTAACCCATTTCTAGGTCACTTAACCTATTTCTAGGTCAATTAACCCATTTGTAGGTCACTTAATCTATTTTCCTCATTTGTAGGGTTAACGACGTTTCATAATTAGAAAGTTCCCCATTACTTTATCATTTAATATTCCTCCTTGACTTTGTCACCTCACTTTATCATTTAAATAATCTTCTTTGATTTTGTCACTTCACTTTATTATTTAAATAATCCTTCTTGACTTTGTCACTTGACTTTATCATTTAAATAATAATTTATTCTTTGTAAGCTCTTTGACTTCTTTGACCTTTTGGCGCTTCAAGCCAACATATGAGGGTCCTCCAACTTCGTAAGCCCATAACTCACAAACCATGAGGAGTTATGTGACGTTCCACATAGCACCAGAAATGGAATGTCATGTAATATCCATATAGAATAGTCTTACCTGAAAATATATCAAAAATCATACCATTATCCATCAAACAAACTTGGTTTCATTACTCAAACCTAGGTTCTCCAACTTCTCATGGCCATAACTCTCTAATCATGAGGCGTTATGTGACGCTCCACATACCACTCAAAATGGAATGACATGCACTATCCATCTAGAATAGTCTTACTTTCAAATATATTAAAACTCATACCATTATACATGAAACAACCTTGGTTCCATTACCCAAACCTTTGTGCTACCAGAATTCGCTACCGAACTTTCTTCAAGGGTTGAAATCAATCAATAAGGGTTTTCATCAATATACAATATCACTCTCCAATGGTTGACATCAATGAAAACCAACTATCCATCAACCTAAGCCAATTTTCTAGAAATCTCCCCCTTTGGCATTGATGGCAACACTAACATTGATGGAAACACTTGGTCATGATAAAATACATGCTTATACTCCTAATCAATGTTTCTATTTCTCTCCCTTTGACATCAATGGAAAAGGGTATCTCCCTTTGGGGTTGCTCCCCCTGACTGAAATCTCGTTGGGGTTGCTTCCCTTGTCCATGTGCCTTTTATTTTTTGTTGTGTTTATAAGCCTCTAATTACTCTCTCTCCCTTCATATGAATAATATCTCCCCCTTTGAAAAAGGGTATCACTTTGAAGTCATATTGCTCATTTTCCCCTTGTGACAATCACTCCCCTTGGAAACATGCCTCCAAGAATTTACCTTTGCATCTGATAAATCTCTCCCCCTTTGTCCTATTTATGGTGCTTCCTCGTGTACATCTAAGACATATAAGATAATCATTCAAAATAATTCATTTTGGAGTAGGAATTACTCCTAGTCTATAGCGAAGATACTCAAGGGCTTCCTATGGAAGCGGTTTTGTAAATATGTATTCCACTTGTTCTTTTGTTCCCACATATTCAACTCTGATGTTCTTCTCTGCAACTTGTTCCCATAGAAAGTGATACTTGATTGGAATGTGCTTCATCTTGGAGTGCATCACTGGGTTTTTTGAGATACTGATGGCACTTGTATTATCAATAGATTGGAATGGGCTCATCATACTCAACCTTTATATCTGTCAAAGTTTGTTTCATCCATAGAACCTGTGTACAACATGCTGCTTCTGCAATATACTTTTCCTTGACTATAGATAAGGATATTGATGATTGTTTCTTGCTTAGCCAAGATACTAAACACTCACCCAAGTAGAATGTTGCTCCATTGTTTCTTCATCTGTCATCAATGAAACCTTCCCAATCTACATCTATGTAGGAAATAAGTGATAGATCCTTTCCTTTTGGATACCATAATCCAAAATCTTCTGTTCCTTTGAGATATCTGAAAATCCTCTTCACTGCTAATACATGTGATTCCTTTCATGCTGCTTGAAATCGTGCCACTTGTCCAACTGCCTGCATTAATTATGGTCTAGATGTTGTCACATATAGTAGGCTACCAATCATTGACCTATATTGCCTATGATCTGTAGACTTTGAATCATCATATTTGCTCAACTTGTAGTTGCTTTGCATGGGAGTGATAACTGGATTGCAATCTTCCATTCCAAACCTCTTTATCATTTCTCTGATATACTTGGTTTGAGAAATAAAAATTCCTTGGTTGCTTTGACGTATATGAAGACCTAGAAAGAAGGATAGTTCTCCAAGTAATGACATTTCAAATTCATTCTACATATCCTTTCCAAATTTTTGGCTAAACTTGTCATTAGTACTTCCAAAAACAATATCATCAAAATAAATTTCAATTAATAAAATACTACCTTGAGTTACCTTGATGTAGAGGTTGTTGTCTATGCTTCCTTTCCATAGTTCGTAGGGAGTTTTGTCATTTTTGTTTTTGAGCATTAATCTATTTTGAATGTGACCTGTTGTATGCACCTCATGTGTCGAAAAAATATCTGTCAATTTGGAATCCTTTAGCATTCTTTGAGCCATTTCCTATGTAATTATCATCCATTATGATAATGTTCCTTTGTCTTTGAACCATTGTTTGAACCAATCTATGAATCCATGCTCTCATCCATACTTTCCAAGAATCTACTTGCACAATTGTCCATAATGCTGACCCATTTATCACTATACTATCATGAAGTCTTGATTAATCCATCAAATTGTACTTCTGCTAACTAATTTCTATGGATATGTCTTCTCAAACTATGAAAGCTGCACGGAGGATGGTTCTTTGGTCTGTCACAACTATCACATAGAATCCCCTATCTAATATTCATATTACCTGGGAGTCTCTAAGCCGGATGGCTCAAATCAATTAATGCTCTAATGTGTATTCATCATCATCTTCATTGGTAGATTCATCATCATCTTCATTGGTAGATTCATTATCTCTCTTAGATCTGACTTATTTATTTCTGTCTGTGGATTCATCTTTCACTACAATGCCTGAAAGTACAATCTCTTGAATATGTTCCTTATTTACCTATCCTTCCTTTCTTTCAGTTATTTTCCAAACCTTTCTCTATCTGACATCTTTCTTTTTCTCTATAGAATTTTCTTCATATCATTTTATTGCCAATCTTGCGATCTTTAGTACCTGGTATCTGTTCACATGTTCTTCCTATTTTCTTATCCATACTTTCTTATATCTGATATCATTATTCTCTTTCATGGAAGTATCGATGATTCTTCTACAATCATTGGCTATGTTCCCATAGTTATGACATTTGTAACACTCAATGTTACATGTGACCACATAGGCACTACTTTATTGAACATTTCTTTTGATATTCTAGAGTTTCTTCAATTCTTCTAGCCTCTTCTAGTTGAGCTCTTAAATTCTTGATGACCTGCTGATATTTTTCGAAACCTTGAACACTTTCCTTTTGCCTCATCAATTCTTTCTTGGATGACTTGTTTTCTTCCTTTTATTTCATTAGATATTTAATTTCACTAATCAATTTTTCTCTACACTCAAGTTCTGCTTCTTCATACTCTTCCTCTTTTGAATCTGTCTGACATGATGAACATCTTTCTTATTGTTCTGTATCTGCATCTTCTTTTGCATTTTGTGAATTTGTGATGGGTGAAGAATATATGTCATGTAACTTGTCCCAAAGTTCTTTGGCTAATGAACATTTACCAACCTTTTCTCTTACCAGATTAGGTAATCCTTCCTAGATGAAATCTATTGCTATTTTTTTATTCTTCTTCAATTCCTTCTTGGCTGCAGTATTTTCTCTTTTTGAATTATCATATCCTGTAACAACTAATAGCCAAATATAATGTCCATGTGCCTGTAAAAATACTTCCATCCTTCTGCTCCACATCTCATACTTGAAACCATTCTGACCATTAAAAATTGGTACTCCATTCTCAGAATAATCCATGATATCCTTCCAATGGTTAAATTGTTTCCTGAAGGAACCTCGCTCTGATACTAATTGTTGGATTACTGAGAGGGGGGGTGAATTAGTAATAGAGAAATTTAATCCTTTTTAACCATATAATCCAAGTGTTATATCAATGTAGCATTATCATTCAATAACTGCAGAGTAAATAAGCAATGAACAAATGAACAATCATACACATACATAATAAACCAAGGTTTTACGTGGAAACCCAAAGAGGGAGAAAACATTTTCTTATATGTCTTGAAGAATTACATTCATTAGAAGCACCAAATTCCTTTGTTTTCCAACTACAACTGGAAGGATACTCCAAACGCCTAGTTTCTCAGGCTACAACCTGAGGCAAGCTCCAACTCCCCAATTCTCTGTCTACAACCAAAACAAGGCTACAACCCCCTATGCTCTCCAGCTACAACTAGAAGGTGGATACAACTACATGTCCTTGTCCCATACAACCACCCTTACATATAAGTACAATGATGGAACCACTGTCACACTATCACTTTGAGATATATTGTTGTAAACCTATACCAATCAACCTATACCAATAACCTAAACCATGCATCAACCTGTACCTCAACTTGTAATCCAAATGTACCATAAACAAGTGAATCAACCATGCACCAACCTGTACCAACCAACCTGTAATCAACCTGTACCATAAACAAGTGCATCAACCATGCAACAACCTATACCTCAACCTGTACCGTGAACAAGTGCATCAACCATGCACCAAACCTATACAAATAACATGTAACAACAACCTGTCAAAACAACCTATAACAACAACCTGTCTCATCGATCTTATCAACCAAATTATATATACTGACCAAGACCAATCACCAAGACAACTCTCAAAGATGTGCATCAACCAAGCATAACACAACAACTCATAATCATCACCAAGATCAATATGTTCTTCTAATAATATACCAATACAAGTATGCTACATCATCCATAAACCATGTGTCAACAATACTACTAACAAGTACCTCCAACCATGTACCAATCATGTATCAACTAATCATAAACTATGACTCATCAAGATGTACCAACATCATCAACTATACACCTCATGTATGTACCAACTCATTAACTACTTGTATCAACCATGTCCCCAACATGTAACTCAACCAAAATCCCTCATCAATTTCATCATCCAAATATGATTTGAAACTCTGTAATAGACCTAGTGTATATGATCACATACCTGCAAACCTTCCTTAACTTTAAAAACAAGAGACTAGCATTTTCATCAAACTTTTATTTAGTCTCACATGACTAGTTTTGGATTAGTCAACCCTAACTTGAAATAATCATAACAATGTACCTGTAATGAATAAATATCTAAAAATGATACACAATGTTCTTCAGTGTGTTTTATGCAATTCATCCAGGTGTCACTACATGGAACCTTTCAGAAAAGGAGTTATAGAAAAAATGGCATACCTTGCGGAATTCTAGATTATTCTAGAGAGCGACTTTATAAAGCATGCCCCGCACAGAATATTTGTTGAATCAATCTAAAAATGTTACACAACATACTAAATAATGTAGTATAACCAACAAATTTGGTATTACTAAATTGGGATATGTTATGAAAAAGTTATGACGTGTTTACCCGAAACACCTGTTTTAGACTAGTTTCAGGACTAGCCACAAACCCTATTTTCCACGGAGTGTAACTCCAAAAACACAACTACCCACAAGATAATGTTTTTACAACATATAATTGGATATATTTCCTCAATGACATAGAAATTTTCATTCTGAATCATTCTATCAAAAAATTTATTGCGAAAGTGCTAAGATGACATGTAAATAACATACCTGGGAAAGCATCATCAAAAGAATTTATCCTCCCTTGAATTCTGACCTTTTTTTCTTCACCTTCCCTCTAAAATCCGGCTTACATATCCCTTGGTTACCTCAGTCACCTATATATATTCAGTATTCTTAAGTGATATGTAAAATGAGAGAGCCTTGCCTCTTATTTATACTCTCCATCTTCTAGGTCACTTAACCCATTTATAGGTCACTTAACCTATTTCTAGGTCACTTAACCCATTTATAGGTCACTTAACCTATTT
>SNQJ01S0000389.1:1012292-1041456 GCA_010110895.2 Picea sitchensis | reverse complement strand
AGAGGGGGTACCCCCCCTCTGCACTCCCCCGCGTGGAAGAGTGTACATACTTCTGGGGTGTAAATACTTCATGGGGTATAAACACGGCTAAAAGAAAGGACCTCTGTATCAGGAAGATAATCAGGATCCACAACCAACACCAAGGTTGAAGGGGAGTTACATATAGTGTAATCAATCCCCCATTTAGTGAAGGGACCAATGGTAATAATGGGAAACATGGGAGTGGGGTTTTCCCTCATCTTCTGAGAGAAGATCTGACACGGGTGGCACTTCTTGACCGATTCAACATAATCTTTGATTAATGTCATCCAGAAGTAACTGACTCATAGAATCTTTTGGGTTGTTGCAAAACCAGAAAAATGACCACCACATGCTCCAGTGTGGAAATCGTTAAGAATGATTTCTGCTTCTTCATGAGTGAGACATCGGTGAAGGATGCAATCTACACCTCGACGATACAATGTGTCCTCGATTATGAGATAGTTCTTAGCCTGACGGTGTATATGGAGAAGCTCATCACGATAAGAAGAAGTGGGACACTTCAAAGCCTAGATATATACAAGAACATCTCCATACCAGGGGTTAGAAGATGTGATCAAAAACATGTTTCCTTTGATAGTTGATTCGTCAGGTATAACAACACCTGATTTGACTGGAAGTTCCAATATGAGTTTTGCAAAGACCATCGACTTTTTGGATTTCGACGAAACGAATTCCAAGTCGAATTCATGGAGGATAACTATCCATCTACTAATTTTTTTGTCGATGACTCGTCATGTCAATATATATTGAAATGGATTTACAACAGCAATGACGGTGGTCTTGCAGAACAAAATATAATGACGGAACCGTTGGACAACATGAACTGCTGCCAACGCAAGTTTTTCAATATGGGAATAATTGAATTATAGTCCAACTAGGCCTCGACTCAGGTAATAAATCACGTATTCTAAGAGTAAATCATCCTCCTGAACTAAGACCATGCCGATAGTCGACTCTGCAATGGCCAAGTATAATAGGAAATCTTTATTATAATTGGGTGGCCGAAGCAGAGGGGTTGATATGAGGACTCTTTTCAATGCTACGAAAGAGCATTGAGTGGATTCATCCCAATGAAAAGGAATGTCCTTTTTCAATAAACACATACAACCCTTTGTGATCTCAACATAGTTTGCGATGAAACACCATAGAAAATTCACTTTTCCCTGCAAAATCTGAAGTTGAGGTATGGTGCACGAGGGAGGCAATTGAACTATTGCCTCAACCTTAAGAGTATCGACCATGATCCCTGTTGTCAAAATGATGAAACCTAACAGACGACCTGATGTGACACAAAAACTACACTTGTTTGGATTCAAGTGGATTCAGTAGTAGAGACACCATTCAAGGATAAGTCAGAGGTTTTCCATATGATCATCTCTCTTACGTGATCATGACACTAAATCATCAAGATAAGCCTCGACTATATGTTTGAGTTTGTGGAAAGAAAAAGATATGGCTCGCTGAAACATAGCTCCAACATTTTTTAGACCAAAAGGAATATTACGATAAGTGAATGTACCCCATGGACAGATGAAAGAGGTTTTGTGTTGGTCTTTGGGTTTGATTTGTATCTAATTGTATCCTGAAAAAACATCCATGAATGAAAAGGCCTCGTATCTTGTGCATTCATCGACTATCTGGTCAATAAATGGCGTGGGGAAATTATCTTTTTGGAAGGCCTTGTTTAGATCACAGAAGTCTATGCATATGCAAATCGTACCCTATTTTTTATTGACTGGCACAGGATTCGATACCCATTGAGTCAATTGGATAGGGTAGATGAAACTAGATTTAAGTAGTTTCTCTACTTCAACCTTGATAACTGTTGCATTCATAGGATTGATTGGACAAAGCTTCTGTCAGACCAACTTGACATTAGGATAATTCGTGATTTCATGTTCGACAATTCTTAGGTCTATGCCTAGCATTGCCTTGTAAGACTAGGCAAAGATGTCGCAAAATTCTTTAAATAAATCTTTGCCTTGTAAGACTAGGAAAAGATGGCGTTGGGCCTTGCCATGGGTTCCACTGGGTGTGGAAAGGGTTTCCCCCGATCGACATCCTTGGCAAGGGGACTGGTCCCTGCCATGGCTTCCAGGATCCTTGTGAGGAAGGAATTTCTAAGTGTGCCCCCTGTGTAAAAATAGTACCTTGTACAGGATGTGGTTGTCCATAACCGGGGTTACCCCCAGCCAAAATTATAGCTGATGCAAAAGCGTTGTTACCAAACACACCAAACAAAGAGCAAGGTGTCGAACCAACTGAAATATTATAAGGAGGGAGTGCTTGTCTACCGGCTCCAAACAAGTTAATGTTAGGCCCAACGGAGTGTTGAGGAACACCGCTGAGMGATGGGGACGAAGGGGGTATATGACCCCCTCCATAAGGGAAAGTGTTAAAGTGTGAGGAGATTCCCCCAATATATCCTTGCAGAGGAGCATTGGAGCTCCCTGCCCCCAGACCCGAAGTTTGTAGAGTCGAGGATGAAAGTACAATACTCATACCGAGGCCAAGCATCCTGTATGAGAAAGGAGAGTTTGTCGTGTTATGAGGAAATGAAGCAGTGATTGCCACCATAGACGGAATTAGACCTCTTCCTGAGGTAGATGCAGTCAAGACCATGGTGGCCTAGACCAACAACAGTTGGTTAGGATGTGGAACACCCCTAGTAGTGACATTCATGAAGGAAATATCACTGTTCCCTAAAGAAGTGGCATTGTTTTCTTCCATCGTGGCTGGTGACACTATCAGACGCTCATAAGGTAGAACCTGTACGATGATGGGCACTGATAGATCAGTGATGGGAGGGTTGTAAGGACCAAGAGCCTCTGCTCTAAGGTCATAAATGATTGGTTCCTCTAGAATCGAAAGTTCATCTCTCGAAGATGGGTTGGGCATAGTTTCCTGTAACCTAGTTGTCTCAAAAGACCCTTGCTGGTCTAATTTTCTCCTTAGCGGTGGCAGGGGGGGTTCAAGGTCAGCCAGTGGTAGGCCCAAAAGCCTTTGCGACTAGGGGAACTCTTGATCCTCAACTATGTGATAAGATCAAAGACACACTAGGGAAATCTATAACCATTTGAAAACCAACACACACTAAAAAAGGTACCTATGAGATAAAACAAGAAGTCACTAACTTGTTGGAAGAATAGTTACAAAAACCAACACTAGAGCAACTTACCGGTGCAAGTGAAACTCAAATACGAAAGCACCTTTCGGGTATAATCTGTAAAGTGTGGCCCAATTTCTATCCTAGGTACCGTGGTATACCCCCGCTGTCACATGTGTAAGTCACTAGAAAGATAGGAAACTAGGTTGCCAGTGCGCAAATAGTCACCAAGAAGGTATAGTTGATAGTCAGGTGGACTGCAATGAGTAGGGTATCAAGCCAGAAACCTATCAAGGGTATCGAAAGAAAGTGTTCTAGAAGACGACTAAGGACCTCGAACGGATTTGAGACCCACGAAGCTCCGTGGCAAATGCAATCAACGAAATCCCAAGACAAGCCCTCTATATGTGTTCTCCACTATGTTTGGTCTGGCTTTGGAGGGGTTATCTCTACTACCTTTCCCTACGTGACCTCATTTTTAGCCCCTATGTTAGAGGGGGGTCCCGGATAAATTTTACAATAATGGACCTTTTATACTCCCTAACATAGACTCTTATGTTTGTTTTTCAACCTTGAACAGTTTCCTTTCCAATCTTAAATCAAGGCTCTAGCCTAGACTAGTTGATGTACCCTACAAAACATAAAGTCTAGTTGATTTTAATTAATCATTAATTTTTGGGATTGTATTAAGTCAAAGGTTATGAAAGTGAAACTAGTGATGTTTTGAGAGATGAAAGAGAAGATAAACAACAAGCTGGAAACAAAAGAACTTCTTCTTGACAAATTAAAATTTTCTCTTTTTAAATTTTTTTAAACAACTTATCAAACTTTTTCTTTCTAAGATTTTTTAACTGAAAAAATCAAAACAAAATTTCACTCAACTACGAGCAACTTATTGTCCTAATTCAATCATCCAATAACTTAGGAAAATAATCTTTTTTCTATTGATTAATGCAAACAACCAACTTTTTAACCAAACCAAGAAGAAAAAAATTTCAACATGCTTCAAAATACTTGAATTGAAAAATGGATTCCTTTTCTTTCTTCTAAAGCAAGAAAAAAGATAAAGTGAAGAAAAAACAAAAACCAAAAAACAATTCTGGCCCTACTGTAGATCACAAGGAGTCACTTGACCAAACCTCAAAAAGGTTGATCTCAAAAAGACTCACATATTTTTCTAAGACTCTACTACTAGAAAATTCAAGAAATCTGGTTGATGAAAATAAAACTATGCTATGGTCAAACCTAGGCTACCAATTGTGATCACAGAGACTAGGGAAGAGACCAAAACTACCCCTGAAAAGACCATATTCTGACAGGTAAGAGGATGACTGCCTCTCTTTGTCAAAATATCTCCCCAACACAGATACGTGACTGTCACCACAAAAGCTAGCGTATATACGCATGTTGTCCAAAGGCGGAGTGCATATGCACATGTGCAGAACTACTGCAGGGCACGTATAGCTCTGTAAATTCTCAAAAAAGTGAAAAACACAATCCAACATAAGCAGGGAGCACTAGTACTGAAAACCAGATTACCTCAGAGACAAAGAAAATAGCTTTGGCAAAGAGAATGCAAGGAAACTTTTGAACAAACAAAGATAATCTGAGGCTATTACTATGCCATGGACTGTAACATAGAGACTATGACCAAATCCAGGAAACCCCTGAGAAGGATCACTCCTGACAGGGAAAGAGGATGACTGCCTCTAAAAAAACAATTATGGACTAAAGCATGCAGCTGACACTTTAGCAGCCCAATGGATATAAGCAGGCTATCTAAAGGTAGGGTGCATATATACATGGGAAAGGCTTTTGTAGGCCCCGTATACCTCTGTAAATTCCCAGAACGGAAATCAAACAGTCAAGCAATCATGCAGGGAGTACTGGTATGGAAAACCAGAATCCCCACAAGCTCAGACTCTTGCAAAAACTCAAAAAAAAGGTAATAAACCAATTCTAAAATACCCAAAAAGTATCCCCAAAAAACCCTAGAGAATCCCCAGTATGGTCGCCAATTATGTTGTGGGTGGGAAATCCCTCCTACGGACTAGCATTAAGGGTTTTATCATGCATGCATAAATGACCTAAAGTCTCCTACATTTAACAACATCCCAATCATAACTCCCATTACTCATATGAAAATACAAGTCTAAAGAGATCTAGATATTGTACCTTAGTTTCTGTGTTTGATGTCGATCAATTTAATGCTTGGTTGTTCCTTGATTGAAACTCTCCTCCCAATGTTGACCTGCATTCATAAAAGACAAACAAAGAACTCCACATGCATATAACCTATAAACTAATGGGTTAGAGATTCTATCAAAATATAATCAAATTTAAATATAGGCAATCTCATATGGCGAGACGGGAAAAGTACTTCTTTTATTAATCTCACAAAAGTAACCTTACAATGGTGAGATCGACCACTGCTCCTCGAATCTGGTCTTGGGATCCTCTTCAACTATGCTCCAACTGCTTTTGTATATGATTCTCTTCACACAATAGTTGCAACAGGTTGGGGCAAGGGGGATAATAAATCGAGTATAGTTTCTTTGCTATGATTTTCCTCCTTCCAAATGGGACCCCTACCCCTTCTTTTATAGGCTAGAAAGTGCTAGGTCTTTGGTCGAGTGTCTGACTATGGGTGGTCATTCGGTTTAGTTAACTTACCCAAAACTGTTTGTTTCATCTGCAACTTTCCATTTTTTGTGCTTTTTAGGTATATGCGGGTTGTAGTGGGTCAGCCAGCGTACAAACGTGTTCAGTAGTGGAGCAGGGCGTGTATGCCTTCAAAAAGAGTGTTTTTTTAATAAGTTGTTTAGTAGTGTATTGTCAAATAAGGAAAATGAGATGGCCTGATGCCAGGTAAGCATGTCTAGTGCAATTTAGGGTTATAACAACCCCATTAAAATTGGGAGTTTCTCTTATCTCTGCACCAACCCATCTTACTACATGGTCTATTCTTGCGCACCTTCTTGTGGAAACTTCATGTAATATTTGCTGCCAATTCTCTAGACATGTATCTGAGTCAGAATCAAATGACGTGGTTCTTCTCCACTGATTACCCCATCTACAATTGGGTTGACATAATTGTCTTCTTGTGTTTTAGTTCTATACAACTGGTTTATTTTTTCCAAATCTAAACATGTGGGTTCTACAAACCTTTCTCCCTATGAAGGGTATAATGGTGATATGAATCAATATTCACCTGATTCAAATTTCATTTTTCTTGTCTTTAGGTTGATTATGGCCTGGTTATCAAATGCCCAATTCAATCCAATCAAGTTTGGGTACAGTGTTGTTCCATCTACAATATCTATTACTTCAAAGTCTTCTTTAGTCTGCACTCCATCCAAATCTACTGTCACACCTTTAATCCTTCCAATGGGTAAAACTCTATGTTGATTTGCTAACTTTAGTTGAACAGGTGAATATCCTAATGTGGGTTCTCCCATACACTTCAATGTCTTCTTGGGTAACACATTTACTTCGGAGCCTAAGTCTAGTATAATATCCCCCATATTGAAATCTCCAATATTATCATTGATTCTGAATTCCCTGCTTTTCCTCCTTATGTGGAGGTGATTGACTATATTCTTCTCTAATTTCTCCTCTACCCCCATGTTAAATCTTTCTAGAAGATTTTGCAAAACCCTAATAGATGATGGATCATTCAGTAGCTTAACACAGGATTGTAGAAAAGTTCTTATGCTACTTACTTTCCCTAAAGGTTTTGATTCATTGGTGTAGTCCATTGATGAAGGAATATCGCACATTGGTATGTTTTGAGTACGTTGTGAAACTGATATAGATGCAAAAATATTCTTGAGAAAATCCTCTTCGACCTCCCTAAATGTCTCCTTTTCTTCTCGCGCATAAAACTACTTTTGTGTGCCAGTATGTTTATTCACATATTGGTGTTGTGTTGGATCCTTTCTTACTATTCCAGGTCATGTCTTGGATCCTCCTCACATGAATATGTTGATATTTCTTCCATCATCCTTGGCTTCTGCAAAGATCCACTGAACATTCTAGTTGTGATGGTTCCTGGTTTATTGAATCTTTCCCAAAAGTGTTGGACATTTGTTTGTGTCATGGTCTGTTTCATGACTGTACATACATGTCATTGGTGGGAGTGGAAATTCCCTTGCATAATGTCCTGGTTGTTGGAAGTTGTGGCACACTACTGGTCCTATACCTCTTCCAAATCCACCTATACCTTGTCCTCCACCTCTATATCCATCTCGATCTCCTCGCAGTGCATTGTACTAAGGTACCCGTTTATCCCTTTTGGGGTTATATTATGGTTGTGCATTGTTATATTGTGGATGCGCAGTGTTATACCGCTGCTACGCATTATTATATGGAGGTGGTACCTATTTGAAATGAGGTGTAGTATTCCCTATCATCATTTATTCTTGCACCCTATAGGTATCTTAAGTTATTTCCCTCATCAGCTTCAATGTCGTACAATCTTTATCATCATGACCTACTGACTTGGAAAAATTGCAATATGAACTCTTGGGTACAATATGATACTTCTGCATCATTAGAAAATGATATGGATCATTCCCATGTGTTTTACATATCTCGTACCATGGTCCTCTTGTTGGAAATGGGGTTGGTACTCCTATTTCCATATACTGCATAGAAGTTGGGCATTCATTCTTGTGGTGTCCTTATGTCCTATACATGGTACATCAAACAAAGTATCTTTCATATTTTCCCTTATTCTTGTTAAGTTGAAATGTTATATTTTTCAAATCCTCCTTCATCTCCTCTATTGTTGGATTTGTCTTCTGATAATGATTCTCTTCTAGTTGTAAGTCTACTTGCAAATCCTCTTCCTGAGTTTGGAATGTCTTATGTCTCAAGGGGTATTTCACATGTGGTAATAGTGAGTTCACAAAGAGGTGTTTATGTTGCATGTCAATCATAACATACTTCAACTTACCTTTGAGATGCTCAAATCTCTGATGAATTTCCCAAATAGACTCACCTGGTTTCTTCGAGATTTCAATAATCTCATTCATGTACTGATATTCTCAGCTAGGCTTATGGAATTGAATGATCAATAGATTCTTCACATCTGCAATAGTCCTTATCACTCCTAGTGGACTGTTTACAACTAGGCTCATGTACCAATCCAATGTGAGGTATCTTAACGTGATAACTAACTGTGTAAGTTTTGTATCCTCATCTATGATCTGCTTTGCTTCCCTGATATTCTCGGAGATGAACAAGTTCTTTTCAGGGTCCTCAAATTCCTCTCCCCAAAATTTCGATAACTTGATGGTGGGATCATGTCCTTCCATCTTGAACTGTGTTGAACTACTACCTCCACGTGGTGTAGATATTTGACTGCTACTTCCTGAACTGGCTCCTCTAGTTGTTGCTCCTTGTTTGGATGTACTTCATGTTGTATTTCTTCCACTAAAATTCGTTTTTCTAAATGATGGTGTTATTTCTGGTGTACTAGTCACACATGGGGCTATGGGTTCCACACTGACATTGACATGGATAGGAGTTATACCTTCTTCTCAAGTCGTTGGGCCACATGTATTCCTTTCATATGTTGCACTCATTATTTCCTCAATATTTTTCACAACCCAAAGATCCTCTACCTCTTCCTCATCACTTTCCAAGCCCTCTCTATCAACTATGGATCTCTTCTTATTATTCATATTATATTGGTAGGGTACTCCATTGTGTGTTTTTATAGTTGTTTCCATTATTTTTTTTATCTAATCTTATTCCATCGGGATTGGGTACATGGCATCCTTATTCTTTCCCTTATTTTTCTATTCCTCCATCCCTCCTCTTTTTGTCAGTGCTTCCCCCCTTCTCCCATGCACACAAGGAAGTTTAGCTATCTGATTCCATAGTCATGACATCGTTTTTATACAATAAAATATTGATTGAAGTATACACCAATATGATATACATACCTCTAGGTTCTTTTAGAAAATCCTTCTCTATTTCACTGTACAACCTCACGGTATCTACTGCAAATTTGGTGATAAAGCCTACAAAAATATTGTCTAACCAAACATATATTGCACACGTGAATTTGTTGTTAATTTTTTGTAAATGCATGATTTCCAGATGATTCCACTTGATATGTCTAATTCGATTCGTAGGGTGGTTGTGTTTTAACCTCAATAGCCACTCCTACAACACATGCAAGAAATCAAAGAAAAATACCTCATGCAAGTCGCTAAACATGTATTTATCTAGATATTTTTGCAGTGTTTTATTAGGGTTTTTGTTATCCTTTTTTGCAAACTCAAGCTCCTTTGTTTTGAACCATCTTTCAATCTTTTCCTTCATTGGATTCCATGGTCTGAACATTCCTTTTTATATATTCATTCTCTGCATGCTTCTTCTACTAATCCCATTCACTCAATCCCATGCAGTTCCAGTCGATAACGAAACCATTTGTTGGTTATCAATCTCTCTAGATACTTCTTGGGCTGACCCAGGTTCAGATCTGAACAGGTTTCCAAAAAAAAACCTTTAAGACTATCAAACCTCCTAGTAAACTAGAAGGCAACACAACACACAAAATGTATTGCACAGTCTCAGCCAAGATATTTTTATGGGTGAATGCAATGCTCAAGTGCTTGCAGTCTAAGAATGAGTGGGGATGTGGGTCTATACTTGATATTCTTCAGTCCTTTATCTAATTATTCTCTCTATTGTTCTCAAGATTCATTCATCTATTATTCCTATCCATGCATTCTAGTAGATCTAACTAGATTATTTATTCATCCATTCATAATATAACTACTGACAGAAGATAAATATACAATAAACAACACACATAACATAGGTTTTACTGTGGTTCACCCCCTCCTAGGCTACATCCACACAGATTTGGATTCTTAGGCTCTTTTATTAGGTTTCCTACAAAATATGGCATAAATGGTTCAAAAGTCTCTGTGAGGTGGACTAGATCACACCATGATCCTCATCCTATGATCTAACCCTCAAGATCTAGTTACTTGACTCTTCTACAACTTAACATCTTAAAAAATCATATCAGAACTACAATACTCAAACATAATCAATATTCGAGTCGATCCCAACAAAAGAGCTTCAAACCACTTGAAACCAACAACAACCCCGACCTAGAACAACTCCAATAATAAATCATTTTTGTCTTCTATCCTTAATGAGTACACAAGGTCCACCATCGATCCAATTCTCTCATCGATTGAATGATCCCTTTTTCCCAAACGTTTTGGAGCCACTTGAATATTAAAAAGGTTAATCCTCTAGAGACTTTCTTTGGAGTTTCGGATTTCAGAGTTTTGTGCTTTGGGTGTTTCACCATTTAGCAACTCCAAAATCCTGATTTCTGAAAAGTTTTCAAAGGGTCTTAGTCATCATACACATATACATTCCTAAGCTTTGACACATCATTACGAGCAGTGGCCTTTCAAAACATCCATAAAGTTGTTTTGCCGACACCGAAAGCATATGGATACCAAGAAGATAAACCCGTTTTAAATAAGTTAATCTTGACTAATACTTAATTAAATAGCTTCGCACTTTCAGAGTTCAGATATTTTCCATCCACTACACTCAAATATCATGAAGCATGAAACCCAGAAATACTTGAAGATAAGAACGATTATTTACTGGATAAAACATGATTAAAATTAATAAAGCACTACAAGATTTTGCGTTTCAGGGATCATGTCTCAAGAAACTACCAAAATCCCGAGGTCCGAAAATCCGAAAGAATGCTTAATGATAAAATCAATTAACTAATGCGTTAATGAGGATTATCTCATGATTAATTTTTTTTTTTGCTGAATCGTAGCTTAGATAAATTCAAATGTTATTTGTCAAAGCTTCTAATCATGGACCATTAGACATTAATGACATTAATAATCGATCTAAGGCAATCATTTCAAATAAGATCTTGGACGACCACCTAACTATTTTAATTAATGAAAGTGAATGCACCATGAGTAAAATATTCATAACTCAACACAGTTAAGGGAAAAGGATATTGAAGTTTGAATTTCATTTGCACTTTCATAGAAAAGCAAGTTTGAGCAGGATAAGAAGATTGTGCATTTCCTGTAACAGGTTCCAAAGTTCTAAACTCGTCATATCATGGATCCATGGAAAGAAGCTAAAGCGTCTAGTGAAAGCTCAAAACCAAACACAAACATATTCTTAGACACTTCGCCCAGAACCATAGATACCGTGAAAACCTGGATGCAGGTATTTGATATTCTACAATACGAATTGATCAACTGCCTAGATGACTTGGGAAACGAGGTGACTGAAACCCAGGCTATGAATTACAAATATGTTTCTCAATCAGAGATACATAAAATAGCAGTGCGGCCTAGGATTGGGACTTATAATTATATGATTGGTTGGGCCCTAGAGAACGTCGACATCCCGACTAAGAGAATTTGCAATTCACAAAAATTTGTAGTCGGGTCTTTCCAGCCAGAGAATTTCCAAGTAATGTACAAATTATCCCCAATTCCCAATTACATTTATAATGCCACTTTTCTAATGGACTTCGACAAGAAAGAATGCGTGCAATATGGAAATAACTTGCATGATTTGATCAAGGATTGGAGCTCACGTCCTGAGAAGTTTAGAGCAGACACCCATGGCGTATATGTTTTTGCTTCATTAGAGCCTCACATGATGTATATAGCCATGATGCTATGTATAATTTTCGGGAAGGAAAACAATGCTCATTTCTTATTACCATGGGTGTCAATCATGCATACAGTAGCAGAGGGGTATTCCTTCAATTGGGCCAAAATATTATCAGAGCATTTGGTCAGGGAAATCACAGAATATCGGTCATTGAAAGCCAAAGGGAAACTTGACACATTTTATATGTCTGCATATATTATGGATGTCATTTGTTTCATGACGCCATTTCCTTTGATTTGATGGAGCTAGACTCCGACCAACGCTGAACCAATACACTTCTATCACTCCAAGATGTGGGAGAATAAAGAAAAGTATTTCTTTTATGGAATCTGCAACTATGTGGTGGTGCTGATGCATATTGCTATATACGAGTGTTGTTGGTATTTACTCTTCCTTTATTACCATCTGAGTTCTTGACCCAGGGTTCATGTCTTTCAGGTTTCCAACAAAGCCTCTAAAACTATATCCCCTCCTGGTAAACTAGAAGGTAACACATCACATAGAATGCACTGCACAGTCTCACCCGAGATAAATTTAAATGGGTGATTGTAAGACTCAGGTGTTTACAACCTAGGATTAAGTATGAGATAGGAGATCATTACTCAGAGCCATCTACTATAAAATGTGATTTCAATCTACTATTATTCGCGATTATGCATTATCTTCCGCAGTTTATTCCCTTAATAGCACAACCATATTTCATAACAATATAATAACTCATTCATTCATTAAGCACAACAAGTAACTACTAAAAGAAGACAAATATATATGTGCATTCATCAAATTACACAGATATTACCATGGTTCACCCCCTCCTAGGCTGCGTCCACAAATATTTGGCTCTTGGCTCTTTTATTATGGTAGTTCTGCATCTATAGCGTCGCACGCTTACAATTCTCCTCAGATGGGTAAGATCTATATGAGGTGAACTAGATCGCACCATGATCCTCAGCCTGTGATCTAATCCTCAGATCTTCCTTCTCTCCTCTACTCTAGCTCAACAAGTTAAAAAATAGTTCATAACCACATTACATATCACATCTAATCGTACATATCTATGATGGAACAATACAAAACTTAACTAACACGAACCCCCTATGATACCTACATATCTATATTTATACATTTCAGTCTCTTCATTTGTTTACAATATATTACAAAAACCCTAATCCTATCGAAGTTAGGTACTTCCTCCCATGCGTTCATTCTTTTCTTCCTTCCAGTTGTCGCTTTCCTTCTGCGTGCTTTCTTTCATGCACACATGTTGTGTTTTCCTCCAGTTGTTACTTCAGTTTCTACATTCTTTATTTCCCCATGATCATCCTTTGTTCCACTTCGACCATCCTTCTTTCCACTTCAGCTCGCTGCCAACATGCCCTCAACAATAACATGTGGTTGGTCCCGAGCCACCTAATCCTTCTGAGCTTCCTTGATCTCCTTCGTGATCGTTTGGAACGTTTCCTTGAGCTCTGTTGTTTGTGTTAGTGCCTATGCGGTATTCTCCTTGATTGTTCCCACGACCTGGACTACCACTTTGTCATTGATCAATCCTGCACATGCTTCCTGGGTCTTTGCTATATGTGTATTAACTGCCTCTGCCTGCGTGAGTACTTCTGCTACACGTTCCTTTAATGGCTCTATTTGAGCCTGATGCTCTTGTTTCTGCATTTGCACAGTGATAAGTTCTTCTTACTTCTTCTTCATCTCTTGCATCCCTTTGACTCATTCTAGGATTGGCATGGTCTTCTACTTCTTCCTGAGTGCTTAGATCACTGCATTGATCCTTTCCTCTTCCTTTTCCCACTATTGGACCTATGGATCCTCCTCCAACCTTTTCCAAAGTTGCATTGCTTTATCGAACAAGTCAGTTGTTGTGGTAACCTGTTGCTCTATCTCCTGTAGCTATGTTATTGCTTCCTGTTTCCCTTTCTCCTTCATTGCTAGTGGAGTGGTGGGTATGAGCTGTTCTCAGAGATTCTCGATCTCCTTATGATATTTCTCTATGGCCTGCAAAATCTTATCAATATTTTCTGCTACTGGAAGTTCATTCCCTTGCACGGTGTTTGGAAGTTTCTCAAAAATTCCTCCTACTCTACATTCCAATTTGTTCCTATGTACTCCTTCCTCCTGAGTTTCGAACTTGGCCTACTCACAAAAGTTTTCCAGTGCCTCCACTTCTTTGTTTATTTTTGTAACTCAACTAAGTCTCTATGTGCACGAGACTATATCTCGTGGTCGATGCTAACTTGCAACTTTTGTAGCTCCCTTGATGGCTTCCACATCAATACCAATTGGATGTGGTTTAAATCCTTCAAGGGTGTCTGCCCCATGATTTCATCCATGCGCAACATGTTAGCTATGATGTATACCATTGCGTTTGTGTGCGGAAATGAGTGGACTGGATAGTGTTCTTCTACCTCCAATCTTTCGTCGATGTGTGGTGTTGATGGATCTATGGATCTATGCTCTTGCTGCTACTTTCTATCTGTACTTCCCCGTATTTCTTAAGAAACTGTCCCATTTATGCTAGCTCTTTTTGCAGTTTGTCCCTATGATGTGTTGCATGGTGAAGTCCTCTGCTAGAAAATCCTGGACCATTTTGGTGATCATTTCCCCATCGTCCTTCGTCATCGTATAGTCTGGTGATATTTGTTGTGCTTTTATTTCTTGCGAGTGCCTCCTGCCTGCGCGACTAGTCTCCTATTCCCCCCTAGTTCCTGTGTGTTGGGATTTGGGGTGGTGTCCTAAGCTCCCTCGACCTGTTTCTGTTGTTCGTTGGTCGACTGTGTATTCTCCTTCTTTTCCTTCTAGGTTCCTGTCTTCTTTGGCTCTTCGTTTGTCTGTTTTGTCTTTCTTTGTCCCATTCTTGGTCTCTTGGGCACTTGGATTTCCAGAGGCTGCGTTTCTCCCTGCTCTACCTCTTCCTCTGTTGTACTTTATGATACTTCCTGGGTAATGGCTGAGATCCTCCATTCKTCGAGCCATTCACTGTTGACCATATCGATATCACCCTTTCTGATTCAGTAGCGCATTGGTAGTCATTGTTTAGCCAGATCCTACCTTGTATGTATCCACATTGTTTGTCGTGTGGCCCAAAAATTGTCAATGTCCACATATYRCGTGACAACCTTTGGTGTTATTATCCATGATTGGTTGATGGCTTCTTGTATGTGTCATAGGTATGATTCAAATATGATCCCATTATCCCTCTTATTCCTGGCATTCAGAATGACTCTTAGCAATAGATACCTCACTCTCGCTGGTTGTGGTCTGGTACAAAAAACTACATACCCTGGTTCTCGCCATCCCATGAAGGATATTAAGGTAATTATCCATGAGTAATGGAAATCTGTGCCTAGATCCTGCACATCCTCATATTCCTCTTGGAATAATTTCAATAAGTATGGTGCCCATCTCATTGAGGTGCCTTCTACGCATTGGGATGCAACTGCAATGACTCTAGCTGGTACTTCCTCTATGCGGAATTTTCTTAGCAACTTGCAGGCTAAGATTTTTGCGCCCAACTGTGTGGATGCGTTATTGATTCATTTGATAATGATGCCTCTCGTCCCCCTCATGGTGCCATACTTCTTCTTCATTTATTCTAGCAGCGCTTTCTCCTTGGATTTGTCATCCAGAACCAACGTGGGATCCATACCCCAAATTGGTAAGCCTGTTATTTTCACAATAAGCTCAACATTTATGGGGATGGGTTTGTCCAACCATATGTCCCCTTCATGTGTGACTTCTAACAACTGGTTAACGCATGTTGTTTCGTTATGGCCTCTACCAAAATGTGGTAGGTTTAGCAAGCCTAAGATTCTTGTTTTCTCTAGCCTAGTTTCCCACTGGTATGGATGGTTAATCATTTCTCCAAGTTGAGTTGTGCCTATGGTATGTATAAATACCCTTTGCGCAAGTTCCAGGAACTTGGATTCATCTACTAAATCATGGTATGAATATTTTATCTTCCTGACGTGACCCAGTAGCTCTGGTCCTACTTGTACCCTAGCTGGTATGTGTGGTAGAACAATTTTTGTTGTAGGTTTCTTGCGGGGTGAGCTTGGTATTTGTATTTTATCTTTCTACTACAGTGGCTGGCTCAAAGTTACAACATCTTCTAGTTGCTCCCCCATAAGACATTTTGGCCAAGCCGAGGCATATTCAGTGATCTCCCCTGCTGGGTGTTCTAAGATGGTCGTTTGAGACCCATCTGGCTCCACTGCTGCTTCCAGATTCTGTGTCGTTCCATTAACTTCCAGTGCTACATTAGTGCTCTCTGGTTGCACCTCCTTTTGGGTTTCTTCTTCCTGGCTCTGAGGCTACTGCGTCGATGCTGGTGTATCTAATTTCATGGCCTCTTCTTCTGGCTGTTGAATTTATTCTAGTATCGGTGTAGAATTCACCGGTATTGTCTCTGGGGATGGAATTTTGTCGATATAGATGATCTTCGGCTATTGTTGTTCACTCTCTTCCAATGGTCCTCGTGACCTAGTTTGAACCCTGGTCGGTCTAGCCCTCTGGCTTGCTTCTGCTGGCTTTGGTGGTGCCATAGCAGTGACTGTCAAATTTTTATTGTTCTTGAATTACTTATGTGCTCTCCATAGCCTCTCTCTCTTCATTCTAGCTGCTATTAATCTCTGTCTATTCTCCTTTCGCAAATAGACTAGTTTCTCCCGTGCTCACGTATTGTATTGTCTTGCCATGAAGCTTGTCGAGGATGCTTCCTCCATTATGGGTTTAATGCACAGTAAATGTGGGTTCAATGCATCTGCGGTGGTTTCATACTTTCCATTACTCTTTATTTTCTATCTCTAGTTGGTGCAATTAATGTGATGTCCCATCGATCCTTTCCATCCTTTAATTCCTCCTAGTGTTGTCATGTCGTACTACTTTTTCTGACTTTCCTTTTCCTACTTGTTTCCCTTTGTATATAACCATTGTCCTTTCCTTTTCTGAATTCATGTTTCTAACTTCATGTGGCCTTTCTATCTTTAGCGTACTGCACCTTCTTTAGTTTTGTTTCCTTTTTGTTCTCTTTTCATTTTTTTTTTTACTATGCGGTGGGTGGTCGACCGTCCTTATACAACTTCAAACGGTTCCCATTGATCATTCTTATGAGTTTCGTGCCTGCTAAATCTCTTAACTATACAACTCCTCCATCTGTGACATATTTGACTTTGTATGGTCCTAACCAATGCATTCTAAGTTTTCCTGGGTGCTGAAATGATTTAGTGTCATACATCAATACTAGATCTCCTTCCTTGAACGTTTTCTTCTTGATGTGTTGATTGTGCCAAGATTTTTCTCTTGCTTTCTACACTTGTTGATGGAATACTACCAAGATTCGGTCTTCCACCATGGTCAATAATTGATTCAGTCTCTCCTGTACTGTGCCTCGTTCTGTCATTTGTGTGGTAGCTACTACCCGCAAGATGGGTACTAAAAACTCTAATGGAACTACTGCTTCTTGGCCATAAACCAGTTTAAATGGCAAGTGCCCTGTTAGATTTTTTCATGTAGTCCCATATGCCCATAATAATGCTGGTACTTTGAGGTCCCAATCATCTCTGTTGACATTACAAATCTTTTTCAGTGCATTCTCCATAATTTTGCTGAAAGCGTCCACTCTACCATTTGCCTGTGGATGATATAGTGTGCTCTTCTAGTGATGGAATTCAAACTCTTCAATCATCACGCGAATGGTGCTATTTATGAATTTTGTGCCTTGGTCACTCATCAAAACTCTTGGGAACCTAAATCTAGTGATTACTTGTTCAAACAAAAAGTGTGTTGTTGTCTCTGCACTGCAATCTTTACTAGTGCGACTTTCTCCCATCTTGTTAAATATTCCATCGCGGTGATGATGTACCTTGCCCCTGTTCTTTTGGTTGGTTTGTTAATTAGTCCCACAAAGTATATTGCCCATTTTTCAAATGCCTGTAATGTTACTTGTGGTTGTAGTGGCATCTCATGTCTTCTGTTGGGTTTTCCTACCCTTTTATAGACATCACATCTTTGACAGTACTCATTCGAGTCTCTATGAATCATTGGCCACCATAGTCTTTCATGTAATACCTTCTTTGTGGTAAATTTACCTGCATAGTGTCCTTCTTCTATTCCCTCATGGGCTTCTACTGAAATTCTTGGTCTTTTGTTCTCTAACATGTATCTTCACAAACTTTTATCTGTGCCCATTTTGTATAGGTGTCCTGCAATCAATTGATAATTGGTAGCACAGACTACCAGGTTCTTCTTATGCATGGTGGTATATTCTTGTGATGCAATACTTGTACTCAATTATTGAATGATATCTGTGAAGAATTCATCAAAAATATGTATTGAGAATAACTGTGCATCCAGAAAGTTGTCTTCTATATTTGTAGTTTCTTCTCTATTTGTGACCCTTGATAGGTGGTCTGGTCCTGCGTTCAATTTTCCTGGTTTAACTATGACTTCAAAGTCAAATTCTTGAAATAACAGTAACCATTGATAGATTCTCCCTCCCAACAATGGCTTGTTGACTAGGTATTTCAGGGCTGAGTGATCTGTGAACATCTTAAAGTGTTTTCCCAATAAGTAATGCTTGAACTTCTGCAGTACATAGACCATGGCTAGGCCTTCTCTTTCTGTCGTGTTATAGTTCTATTCTGAGTCTGATATATTTCTTCTTGCAAACACTATTGGGTGATCCAAGTCTCATGTTCCTGGCTGTGTCAAGATATCTCCAAGTGATATCACTGATGCATCTACATGCACATGGAATGTCTTTTCCTAGTCTGGAAATACTAATATCGGCATGGTAACCATCTTTTCCTTCAAGGTATCCAAACTATGTTGACACTCATCATTCCACTGAAACTTTGTATCCTTCCTTAACAAATTTTGCATTGGTGTTGTGATCTATGCATATCCTTTGATGAATTTCCTATAATATCTTATGTGTCTTAACATTTCTCTTAGCCGACAGATAG
This sequence comes from Picea sitchensis, assembly GCA_010110895.2. Taxonomy (NCBI): domain Eukaryota; kingdom Viridiplantae; phylum Streptophyta; class Pinopsida; order Pinales; family Pinaceae; genus Picea; species Picea sitchensis. The sequence continues at coordinate 1,022,637 of SNQJ01S0000389.1, read as the reverse complement.
CTTTTGGTTCTAGCAAGTTAATAATGACTCTAATATTTTTCGGATCTACTAATAAACCTTGTTTTCATAATATGTGGCCCAATAGTATCCCAAACAGTGTTCCAAATATGCATTTCTTGATATTCAGGGATATCTGGCATTGTCTGCATCTTTTTAACATCATCTGTAAAACTTCCACATGGTTTTTCAATAGACTATAGACTGTCCAATCATCTAGGTATACTTCAAGAAATTGATGGATGGATTCCTTAAATGTTGCGATGACCACTCTGGAGAATATTGTTGGTGTGTTCTTCAGTCCAAACGGAATGACTGTGTATTGATAAGATCCCCATTCTGTCGCAAACGTGGTCTTGTGTCTTTCCTCCTATGTTATCTTAATCTGATGGTAGCTTGAGAATCCATCAGTGAATGAGTAAGCTTCATGTCATCCCATGTTCTCTAACACTTCATCTGTGAACGGTGTAGGGAATGGGTTGTGTAGGCATGCATCGTTCAACTTCCTGAAGTCGATGCATATCCTGATACCTCTTCCTTGTTTCTTGTCTTGTACTACCATTGAGCTTATCCATTCTGACTTCCCAACTGGTTCTATGATGTCAGCTTCAAGCATCCTATCATTCTCATTTTTAAATTTCTATCTATATATGGGTTTCAGTCAATAGGTTCGTTGTCTAACAGGTCTCRCTTCAGGTCTGAGTGGTATCTTCATTTCTCCTAGTTCTTCGACTATACCCTTCATCTCTGTGAATGTTGTGGGAAAGAGGTCATTGTATTTGTGTAACAACTCTGCTATACGTTCTACTATTTTCTCATCCCAGTAATCTCTAGTGTTGGCCATTTTGGGCTGCTCAATTGTCCCGATGTTAACTTTCTTTACCTTGATTAGTGCAGAAATGAATTATGATTCGATTGTTGGTCCCTCCACATCTATTTCTCCTTCTAACTCTTCAATCTGAATATTGTGTGGATCATCTTCGTGTGGTGCTTCCTCTTGTACATGGTAACATGACAAAAATTCCTTGACTGTCTATTTATTTTGTTGTTTCTCTTCTGTGATAAATTATATTTTTGGTTCTTTGATGAATATTACTCCTCTGATCCATTTAAGGGCTGCATCTATGTTGGGGTTCTCATGCTCGAATGAGAAAGTGACTGTGAAATTCTGTCGCAATGTCATCCATGTCGTAGTTTCTTTGCACAATTCCTAGTCCATATACCAATTCCCTAGTATTCCCTCTAGAGTATGCATGAAGTGATGAGGCCATTCCTCTGGTTGTGTCATTTTCCATAGTGTTATACATGCCTCCAAGTGTTCTGTTGGTTCTCTATGTCCTTCATATTTATGTTTTTTGTTGTTTTTATGTTCTGCGCCAAACCTTATGCGTAGTAACTAGTTACATTGGTACCAGTCTGTGATTGTCTCTTTGTGTGCACCCCACCATCTTGTCGGTGTGGCCTTTAGTGCTAAGTCAAGTGCTAACAGTCTCTAGTTATCTAACACTATGTCTTTGTACTGTGTCAAGAATGTTTCCAAATCATTTATTCCATGGAAATTGGGTGGTTCTCTGATTTTTGTGCCTATCCATCTTACTGCGTAGTATATTCTTTCACTTCTTCTCATGGATAATTCGTGTAGCCTTTGTTGCCAGTTTCCTAACCCGCTATTTGAGTCTGTTGGACATGAAGTAATGCTCCACCAACTGAGTACCCTATCTGTAGTTGGGTTTATGTAATCCTCATCACACACAGTTGTTATGTACAACTGGTTGATTCCCTCTAAGTCTAGGAAAGTAGGTTCTACAAACCTTTCCCCTTTTGATGGGTCTAATGGCGTGATGACCCTATATTCTCCGGACTCAGATTTCATTTTCCTGGTCTTCAAATTAATTATGGCATGGTTTTCAAACACCCAATCTAGACCAAGCAATGTTAGGTAAGGTGTTGTGCCATACACTATTTCAATGAATTTGAAATCTACTTTAGTGCTGCATAGTTGAAGTCGACGTTGTGTCCTCCTTATGAAATTCTTGTCTGGACCTCTTAAAGATCTCCTTTTACTTTTGCATGTTGAACTGCTTCCTTGGTTCCGTGTTCTTATTTACCCATTGGTTCTATGATGGTTCCCATCGAACTGAGTCAATGCCTATTTTATCTCCTCCGTGGGTAACTATGTTCATATTTCATCCTTCATCCCTTACTTCAACTGAAATCCACTGAACATTTTGATTTTTATGGTTCCTCTTTTCCTGAATCTTTACTAGTAGTGTCAGACATTCCTCTGTATCATGGTACGATGCATGACAATACATACAAGTTGTTGGTGGAAGTGGACATTCTCGTGCATAATGTCCTAGTTTTTGACAATTGTGTCATGTGACTAGTCCTCTGCCTCATCCAAAACCTCCTCTGCCTCATCCTCCTCCTCTGTAGCCTACTCGATCACAACTTGACACATTATACTAAGGCGTCTGATTATACTGAGTGGTATTGTATTGGGGTTGTGTCAAGTTGCATTATGGTTGCGCATTATTGTATGGTTGTTGCACAATGTTTTATGGCATTGGGATTGGATTGAACTATGGTGTTTCTTGCCCAATCATCATTTCAACTTGTGCTCTATATGCATCTGATGTTCTTTCTCACATCAACTCCATAGTTCTACAATCTTTATCAGTGTGGCCCACTAAATTGCAAAAGGTGCAATATGAACTCTTTGGAACTATCTGGTATTTCTACATCATCGTGCAGTGATAAGGGTCATGACCCGATTTCTTGCATATTTCACACCATATTCCTCTTGGTGGTAATGGATTTGGCATACCTGTTTCCATATACTGTGTGAATGTTGGGCACTCATTCTTGTGGTTTCCTTCCATCCTGCATGTGGTACACCAAACAACTTCTTGTTTGTCCTTGTTCTTATTCTGGTTCAACTGAAAAGTTAGATTCTTCAAATCCTCCTTCAATTCTTCGATAGTTGGGTCCGTCTTCTAGTACTAGTTCTCTTCCAGTTGCAAGGATGCCTATAGAGACTTTGCCTGCATCTGAAATTTCTGTTATTATAAAGGGTATTTAAGTGTGGGAGTAGTGAGTTGAAAAACATGTGCCGATGCTGCATATCATTCATAAAGTATTTTAACTTTCCCTTCAGTTGCTTGAATCACTAATCAATCTCCCATACCGATTCTCTAGTTTTTTGTCTTATTTCGATCATCTCATTCATGTATTGATCCTCTGAGATCGGCTTCTGGAAATCATTAATAAGTAAATTCTTAATGTCGTCTAGTGTCCTTGTCATTCCAGGGGCACTGTTTGTGTGTAGACTCATGTACCAGTCTAGTGCACGGTCTCTTAGCATAATCGCTAGCTGCGCGACTTTGGTATCTTCATTAGTGATCTGTTTTTCTTCCCATATCTTTGCACAAATGAACAAGTGATTCTCAGGGTCTTCTTCTTCTTCTCCTAGAAATTATGGTAATATGATGGTGGGATCATGTCCTGTCATTTTGAATACTGAACTACTACCTCCTCCATGCGGTGTAGATATTTGACTAGTGTTGCCTAAACTAGCTCCTCCAGTTGTTTCTACTTGTGTAGATGTACTTCCTACTGTTGGACTTCCTCTGAAATTCGGTTGTCTAAACGGTGGTGTTCTCTTTGGTGTATTATTCGTACATGGGTTTATGGGTTCCACACTGACATTAATATGGATAGGATGGATACCTTCTCCTCTCATTCTTGGACCTCTTATCTTCCTCTACTGTGTTGTGCATAGGATTTCCTCAATCTTCTCCATAGCAAAAATATCCTCTACCTCTTCCTCATCACTCGCCAAGCCTTCCCTCATGGCTATAGCTCTCTTCTTGGTATTCACCTTGTATTGGTAGGGTTCTCTGGTACACGTCTTTCCCGTTGACTCTAAGATTCACTTGATCTGATCGTCGTCCATCATGATCAGGTCCAATGGTTCATCCTCATTATTGCCTTTATCCTTCCCTCCTTCCATTTATCCTCACTCTGCCAGTGCTTCCCTCCTTTCCCCATGCATGCAAGGAAGTTTAGCTATCTGATTCCATTGTCATTACCCCTTTTTTATATAACAATATCTTAATAGAAGTACACAATGATCGAATGTACATTCCTCGAGGTCCACGTAGAAATTCTTTCTTCACTGCATTGTATGACTTTGATGTGTCCACTTCCAACTCTGTTATGAAGCCTGCCACAATACTGTCAAGCCAAAAGTCCACTACGCGGGTGAATTTTTTGTTCACCTGCTGTAACTGCCCAATCTATACTGGGGTCCAATCTAGTTGTTGAATCTAGTTCATCACATGGTTATCCTTCAACCTTAGTATCCACTCCTCCAGTAGATGTAGAAAATCATAGAAAAAGACTTCGTGTAAATCAGTAAACACATATTTGTTCAAATATTTTTGAGGTTTGATTCTAGGGTTTCTATTGTCTTTCTGTGAAAATCCTAGCTCTTTGGTTCTCAACCAGCCTTAGATTTCTTCTTTCGTAGGGTTCCACGGTCTCAACATTCCCTACTAATGGCTCATTTCTCTCTTTTTTTCTTTGTTCTTTTCTTGCTCAATCTATCTCTTCTACCTAGTTCTCTCTCATTCCTATCAACGTGGAAATGGAACCATTTGTTGGTATTTACTCTTCCTTTCTTACCATCTGAGTTCTTCACCCAGGGTTCATGTCTTTCAAGTTTCCAACAAATCCTCTAAAACTATCGGCCCTACGGATAAACCAGAAGGCAACACAACACACAGAATGCATGGTGTAGTCTCACCCAAGATAGATATAAGTGGGTGGTTGTAAGACTGAGGTGTTTACAGCCTATGATTGAGTATGAGATAGGAGATCATTACTCAGAGTCATCTATTATAAATTGTGATTGCAATCTACTACTATTCGTGATTATGCATTATCTTCCACTATTTATTCCCTTAATAGAACAACCATATTTCATAACAATATAATGACTCATTCATTCATTAAATGCAACAAGTAACTACTAAAAGAAGACAAAGATATACATGCATTCATCACATTACACAGATATTATTGTGGTTCACCCCCTTCTGGGCTACGTCCACAAATATTTGTCTCTTGGATCTTTTATTATGGTAGTTTTGCATCTCCAGTGTTGCGTGCTTACAATTCTCCTCAGATGGGTAAGATCTATATGAGGTGAAATATATCTCACCAAGCTCCTCAGCCTGCGATCTAATCCTCGGATATTCCTTCTCTCCTCTCCTATATCTCAACAAATTACAAATAAGTTCATAACCACATTACATATCGCATCAAATCGTACATATCTATGATAGAACAATACAAAACCGAACTAACAAGGACCCCCCTATGATACCTACATATCCATATTTATACATTTCAGGCTCTTCAACTGTTTACAATATATTACCAAAACCCTAACCCTAACAATGTTAGGTCTTCCTCCCATGTGCACATGATGTTCTTCCTTCTACTTGTCTCTTTCCTTGTGCACGCTTTCTTGCATGCGCGCATGTTGTGTTTTCCTCCAGTTGTTACTTCAGTTTCTGCATGCTTTCTTTCCCCATGATCATCCTTCTTTCCACTTCAGCCTACTGCCAATAGTTTCCCACCTCCCATTATTTCAGATAAGATAGTGACCAACCTGGGAAAGATATCATATTGGTACATTGAAGAACATTTCTCTTATATCAGGGTTTTTGGATGTTCCATCCCTATGCATGCCTTAGCAAATTTACTGCCAGATCGATTGGTGTGCAGAGAGGTAGAACATCAAAATTTTCTAGGGGGAATCAGTAAAGAACTAAAGGCAGCACAAAAAAAGGTATGGCCCGCCTTTCCTTTGCAAGTTGGTATGTTCTCACTGTTAGATTTTGGCCACTCAAAAGTAGAGGTTGCGGCCTTAGAAGACATTAAGCTTGTTAATATCGAATTCAAGAAACATGATCCCTAGAAGATCGTGGGAAACCACATGGCTCTTTAAAATCTGAAGAGATACAAGCATGAAGATTCCCAACAGGATGAGATATTTTGAGGAGCAAGATCTTATCAAGAAGTGGTGAGTCGAGTCCAAACTCTAGCTCTAGAAAACTTAGCCAAGTTCTATAATTTTCAAAAACACCAAAGAAATATCCTACCTAAAGTATTACAGGGAGAATCCATGACCTCTCCAGCTACACAGGAAATTGCGACCCAAAGTTTATAAATAGGGAGCTCCAATGAATAGGATGCTCAAGGAAATTCAGAAAAAACTGAGGTTTTGGTATAGAAGGGTGATGCCGCATTGAAAAACCCTCTAGATGATCATACTAAATATCAAGATGAAGTTTTTATAAAAAAAAGGGGGAAGAAAAATCATCATTCACACCAGATAAATGAGCTACAAACACAGCAGGATGACAACCATCCACTGAGATAGGAAACCATATCAAATCGATCACACTTTTACAGTCCAGAAGGGGGAGCTCGAATGTCGAAGTCATTTTTATAGAGGATCTCACTCCTATTTCTGTTGAATAAATTCCCCCTTCTAACTTCTTTTACAACAAGAAGAGGATGCTTGTAGTAAAAAGAGAAACACACCAAAGGGAGGGTTGAACTGTAACATCCACGACCATCAACCCCACTGATGGGAAATGCTACTACATGGAATATACATACATATATTTATAATTATTATGCATTAAATCAAATTGACACATTTAACATGGATTTACTACTGCCATACTGACTTAAATAAAATTAACAATAATTTAAACTTGCAATGGAATACATGATAAAAATTTCAAGACACAAACATGCATCACATATAAATTTAGTTAAAAATTAATACTTATCTTTTAAAATGGCGTAACACCACCAACTGCGTGCAGAGATTCCATGAACCTCCCAGCCTTAGACCACAAAAATCATCACTCTCAGCATTAGGTCACCCCCGAGATGGGACTAAGCTCCATCAGGCAAGGGAATCCTAGGCTAGGCAAGGTCAATAGGAAGAAACATAGTTTATGAGCATGGATTATATCCTAGGAGCCACTTATGCCCACTACTCAAAAACTCTCATTCCCCACATGCCTGTCCCACCCCAGGAGTATACACCTTCACTGTCACCAGGTCAATCCTTTGGCTGCTAAACCTCCCTTGCCTTGGGCTTCATCAACAGGCCTGACTGGAATTCTCTGAGATCTGTGGAAGCTACAAGACCTCTTCCAAGATTTCTCACTTCCTCTACACACTCTCTCACTTGGAGAGAGTCTCTCATAGGCCCGACAACCTGCCTCTTCAACCAAAACCACCTCCCTCACCTGGAGAGAGTGTTGCACACAAGCTTGAAAACCTTTTTGCTCCACCTAAATCACATTCCAATCGATAACATGATTTGCATCAGGTATATATTTCTTAAGAAATGAAACATGAAACACATTATGTACATTCATGGATGTAGGTAATGAAAGTATATATGAAACTGGCCCAATCCTTTCTAGGATTTCAAATGGCCCACAAAATCTGGCTGCCAACTTGGAGAATCTTCCTATCTTCAGGGAACTTCTATTGGCTTTCAATTTAAATAAAACATGGCCGCCCACTTTAAACTCTCCGTGGGTTCTTTTCTTATCAACATAACTTTTCTTCCTGTCTTTTGCAACCTTTAAATTCTTCTTAATTTTTAGCATTTGTTCTTCAATTTCCTTGAGCAATTCTAGCCCAATTATTTCCCTATCAGCTGGATTATCTAAGCTTACTGGAGTATTGAAATTTCTACCATAAAGTGCTTCAAATGGGATCATCTTCAATGATTCTTGATACCCATTATTGTAGGTGAATTCTACCAAGTGTAGGTAGTCTTCCCATTTCGATGGTTTGTCCATCACATACATCCTTAGTATATATTCTATTACTCAATTCACTCGCTCTGTCTGCCCATCCGACTCTATATGATAGGTTGTACTGAAGTTCATATTCATTCCAAACCCCTTGAATAACCCTTTCCAGAAATTTGAGGTAAATTTTGGGTCTCTATCAGACACAATTGTCCTGGGAATTCTATGAAATCGTGCCACTTCCTTCATAAAGATGTTGGAAACATCTGTTGCCTTGTGAGTAGTATTTAACTAAATGAAATGGGAATATTTCATAATCTTATCGACTACCAACATGATTGAATCATGTTGCTTTTCTATTCTAGGCAATCCCGTGATGAAATCCATTGTCACTACCTCCCATTTCCACTCAGGAATGGGTAAAGGCTGCAACAACCCTACTGGGTTCCTCTGTTCATCTTTAACCTTCTGACACTCTATACATTTGGCAATGTATTCTACAATCTCTTTCTTCATACCTGGCCAAAAGTAATGGCTTTTGACTGCTACCATGGTTTTTTGATATCCAGGTTTCCCTGCATAAGGCACATTATGCATTTCATTCAAAATCATAAGTTTCAAGTCTTGGACATTAGGTCTATAAATTTTGTTCATGTACATAAGTGTTCCGTCAGTTTCCAATTTATAATTCTTCACTTTTTGTGGCATCTTACCTTGTTGTATCTTTTATACCAAATCCATGTACTGCAAATCTATATTTGAAACCTCCAAAATTATGCTTTTAATATCAATTTGGTACATGTTAATGGCTGTAACATGCAATTCATGCACTCTCATGCTGAGCGCATCAACGACTTTGTTTTCCTTTCCTTTGATATGCTTGATATCAAAATCATACTCACAAAGAAACTCCAACCATCTACTTTGCCTAGCATTAAAGGTTGGTTGATCAAACAAATACCTCAGACCATTATGGTATGTCCTCAATTTGAACCTCCTTCCCATGAGGTAATGCCTCCATTTCTTTAGAGCATGTACTATGGATGCCAACTCCAAAACATGATTTTCATAGTTCCTTTCATTCTCTTTCAACTTTATGGATTCATAACAGATTACAAATCCATTCTAACTGAGGACTCCTCCTAGTCCTTATTTGCATGCATCTGTGCACACCAAAGAATCTTCATTTGGGTCTTTTATCCTCACGATTGGAGAACTGATTAACAACTGCTTCAATCACTGAAAATTTCTCACAATCTTTTGTCCACTGAAAATTCTTCTCCTTCCTTTGAAAGGAAGTGATAGGGTGATCTATCCTCGAGAACCCTACGATAAACCTTCTATAATAAACATCTAGACCCATAAAGTATCTTAATTCCATCATGTTCTTTGGTGTTGACTGTTGGCATAGGGGCAGACCCAAGGTTCACTCCAAGAGATCATCAACAAGCCCTAACTACTGGCCCTCTTGACAACACTTGCAAAGAACATGCAGTCTCACCCGAAGTAGCTATGGGGAGGTTGCAAGATAGAGATGTCTACAACTAGGGGAATATCAAGTGGATCTTAACACAATACAACGTAGTGTACCTAGCTTACTTATCACTAAGATTTACTCCACCTTCTTATAGATCTGATCTAATACAATAATGCAATAACGATATATCAAAGACAAAGATAAAGGATCAATAATCCACACATAACACCAGATATACATGGTTCACCCTCTCCCTAGGGATACGTCCACAGAACTATGCTTATGATATATTAAGATAAATCTTACAGTTCTTTTCTGCGCTCTCTGCCAACAGATCTTCTTCTTCTTCTCTCTCTCTCTCCCTCCTGTGCATCAAGTTGTAGGACTTGATCTTCTCACCCAGCTGAAGATATTACAATGCCATAAGGCTCTTACTCTCAGCCCTTCTTTCACTCATAATACAATATTCTCTCAATGAACAACAATCAATAACAATGCTCAACAATAGTACCGACTTGACCCAAGTCCTATCGACCTTTATTTATGCAATATAGTCCCTCATAGATAGCCTTAGGCTAAAACCTAGGTGCCAAAACCCTAAAATATCAAAACCCTAGGTGTCTAAAACCCTAGGTCAACTTGATCCGCTTTTTTTGGGCTTCACCAACCTGTCTTTCCTTCCTTCTCATGCAGTTCTCTAAAGCATCCAATGGTGGCTTTTTCCACTTGTTGATTTGTCCACGATCCTTCTTCCTTGTTGATCTGTCATTCTTGATCCTCTCATCCAATGACTTGTATTTTATTACTTCGCTCCATCTTTTCTACTCTTTTGCTTACTTTGACCCAGTGACAGTTATTGTGTCTCCCATGAAGTTCGCTTTTCACCTTTTTTTCTTTGTTCTCCACTTCCTTCCATAACCAAGGGACAACAGGCCCCCAACACTCACTCGTGACTCATCTTGAGGTACTTTGAATACGATCCTTATATTTTTCTTTGACTTTGGACTGCGTCGGGTAG
>SNQJ01S0000389.1:996884-1012282 GCA_010110895.2 Picea sitchensis | reverse complement strand
GAGTTTGATTTGTATCTGATTATATCCTCAAAAACCATCCATGAAAGAAAAGGACTCACAACCTGCACATTCATCGATTATCTGGTCAATGAATGGTGTGGGAAAATTATCTTTTGGATAGGCCTTGTTTAAATCACGGAAGTCCTTACATACACGAATTGTGCCCTGTTTCTTGTTGACTGACACCGGATTTGACACCCATTGGGTCAGATGGATAGGGTAGATAAAACTAGCTTTGAGAAATTTCTCCAATTCAACCTTAATGGCTGCTACTTTCCTGGGATTAACTGGATGAAGCTTCTGCCAAATTGGCTTGGCATTAGGATAAGTTGTTATTTCATGTTTGACTATTCTTGGATCAATGCCTAGAATTTCCTCGTAAGACCAAGAAAAACGTCGCAAAATTCTTTAAAAAGATATGTGTAGAATTGAATCTCTTCAGGGGAATAGTTAGCTCCGACGAAAACATTCTCCATGATGCCAAGGGTTCTGGAGATATTAATCGGTATAGTTTCAGTGATAGTTTCCATATTACCCTTGGCATAAACCTCATGTGTAGCTAAGGGATTAATAGGACAAGACCTATCTCCAGTCATAGTTAAGGTGAATTCTCCTACTTCAATTCTGCTTAACTCTGGGAGGAAGTATGATCGGTGATGGAGATCGTCCCAGGGTTTAGCCGGACTAGTCATTGCTTCAATTATTGCTTTGTCAGAGGGAAATACTAAGTCTAACACATCGGTATCAGTGAGAGAACCTTGAGCCCAAATAAGCTCTAGAATCGGATCTCACTCTTGTGACGGAGTTGGATAGGTGTCGGTCGAAGCTTACTGGACTAAAGAGTATGCTACTTTGGCTACAGACTAGGGAATGGACATGCCAGGGTGCTCTGTACCTTCCATCGTGGCCAATGGGGAAGGAAGTATCCATGGATCGTTGAAGTAAGTCGTGAGAAATGACGAAACTTGGAAAATCTCAACCTTATGGTGGTCGGATATGAACTTGACATCACCTTAAGGGGGCGGGTAATTGAAGGTACTCATCAAATATGGGAACAAACCAACCCCTATGTTGACTACGCCCAGTTGGGGATTATCAATCATCAGGACCATGGATGCCCCCAATGAAGGGTTAGGTGTGGAGAAAGACAATTGATCAATGGTTCTGGTCCTTGTGTGGAAACAACAAGACCCGGAAAACTGTAGCAACCACTACTTTCATGGCATAAGTCCAACTCCTTCCTAACAAGAGATTGTAGTCGAGGGATGCGTCAACTACTCCTGCCTCGATGCACATGGTATTCCCTCCTAGCTGCACAGGGAAAGAGGGAATGGTGCCATGTGGTCGGAATGAACGACTGTCAAAAACAGTGAGAAGAGTAGGTGACAGAGACAAAACGGGATGGCCAATGACCTTCCAACATGCCAATGACATGACGCATGTCGAGGCACCCTCATCAACCATCATGCGGAAAATGTTCCGAGTAAAAATTTTCATGGGTAAGCCACTACTATCTGAAATGCTACGTGGTAAGGTAGATGAGGTTTTAAGTCAGTTGTATCTAGCATGATTGTACTCGGATTACAAGTCTTAGCAGATCCTAAAGTGGCTAACAAAGCTTTCCTCTGGGAAGGGCAGCTTTGGAGGACCTCTAAAGCAGACAATGCACAAGGGGTTTGGGACAAATCCTCCACCACAGAATAGTTCTAGGTGATCCTTTCATTTGAGTTGTGAGAAGATTTCTTAAACACACCTTTTGGGATGTGTGTCATTGTTTCACCCAAAGTCTTCTTGATATGGAGAGGAAGAGATGGGACTTCGGCTTCTTTTCCCTTCTCAGAAGTGCTTGGTTTACTGTATTCATGTGCTCTAGTTGATATAAAAGCATCACCCTTCATCATATACACATTCGCAGATGTAGGATTATTCGAAGATGGAGAGGGTCCTTGAATGCCCCCTTCTGTGCTTGTAGAGGTTTGGGTTAGGTTTTGCCCATGTTGAAATGGATTGGTTAACATGGTAGGTTGTTGTTGTGTCACAAACTTTTGGGCCTCTGCAAGCCAAGGACATTGGTGGGTTGGGTGGTCTTTCATGCACAGGTTGCATAGATACCTCGCCTTACATTTCTCGGTGTTTCTCCCACCAACATTATTAGTGGGTTTATTATCCCCCTTTCCCTTCTTTCATTGTTTTTTCTTTCCATTAGGTTGTTGGGTGGCCTTTGGATTCATTGATTGCACTCTGTGTACATCCAACATTTGGGTAGTGGGAGCAGCCGAAATAGTTTTCTGGCTGGCCGATGTGTGTTGTATGGACAATTGCTGCAATTGTTTCATCAGTTGTTCAACATGCTATGTTTGTGCTAAACCAACAATACCATCATCATGTGGTCCAAATCTCTGTCTGGTTTTATCAAGTATTGAGCATGATGCATCTAGCAAGATATCATATAATAAACCAGACTAAGAGTAGATTAGCTCAAGCTATTGAGCTCTCATGATGGAATCTTCTTCAAAAAACACTCCCAACGTCGCGACGTCTTTGGATAACTGTGGGACCAAAGAATTAAGGAACCACTTGAGAAGGAATGCTTGTGGGACTGGCACCTTAATTAAACTCTTCCAGTATCTCCATTCTCAGATGTGTTTATAGATATGGTCTGCTTTTGTCTGTTCGAAATTGGCCAACAATTTTATGCCAGCATCATATCTCACAAGTAATTGGAAATGGTTTAGGAAAGCCATTGCCAATTCGTTGAAGGAAGAGTATATTGAGCGGTCGAGCTCAATGTACCATTTCACGACACTCCCAATGAGAGTACGTTGAAACAATCGTACCTGTATGGAGTTGTCTTTCAATGAGTTAGATGAGCACCAAAGATGGAAGGTGGTCACATGATCTCCTAGATCTTCGTTAGGCTTGGCTTCAAAATTTCGTATGTCCGAAGGAAACTTCATCGACATAAGGGGCCAACACAAATCATGACAGATAGGGTCATTAAACAACCTTGTCAAGTCTGGAAAATGTAAGGTTTCCATGAAAGGTAGTTTGGGTTGTTGGTGATAACCATGGAAAAAGGGACCTGGAGTTTGACTGGCACTAGGTTGCCAGGAAATTTTCGGCTACTGGCCTGGTTTCTAGTAAAAAACATGGCCATGACCAGCGTACAGATTCTGCATGCGAGGAGACATCATCGACTAATTCCCAAAATAGAACGTAGATGGTTGGGCGTGCATTACATTTGGAGGACTTTGGGAAGGGTTGCCCCATGACAATCCCATGGGAATAGGCATAGTACCTTGTCTGAGGATCCATTGGTTGTGAAAATAATTTCCCCAGATCGGCATTCCTGAGGAGGGAATTGATCCCTGCCAAGAATTCTAAGGTCCTGATGTGGAACAAGTTCCTGGGTTTGCCCCTTGTGTAGGAATAGTACCTTGAATAGGAATAGGTTGTCCGTAATCGGGGTTGCCCCCAGTTGGGAAAGTAGTTGATGAGAAAACATTGTTACCAAACGCACCAAACAAAGAAAATGGTGTTGAACCTACCGACATATTATGAGAAGGTGGTCCTTGTCTCCCTGCTCCAAATAAACTATGGTGTGTGGGTGGCCCAGTGGATTGCTAGTGGGTGCCACCGAGCGAAGGGGATGAAGGAGGTATATGACCTCCCCCATAAGGGAAAGAATTAAAAGGAGATGAATTCCCCCCCATGTGTCCTTTCAGAGGAGCGTTAGAGATCCCTGCCCCCAGACCTAAAGTCTGTAAAGTGGAGTAGGAAAGTACAAGACTTGTACCTAAGTTAGGCATCCCGTATGAGAACGGAGGGCCTATCGCACTCGGTGTGAAAGGGGTAGTGGCCCCTACCATATATAGGATTGGACCACTGCTCAAGGTAGAGGTGGTCGAGACCATGGTGGCTCGGACCGGTGACAGTGGGTTAGGAGGTGGAATATCCTCTGTGGTGACAACCGTAGTGGGAATTGAATAATTCCCAGAAGATATGGCAACATTTGTTTCCATTGCTGCATGTGACACTGTTTGGAACTCATAAGGGTGAATTTGTACGATGATGGGTGCCAAAAGATCAGTGGTTGGAGTTTCGAATGGACCAAGAGATTTCACTCCAATGTCTAAAATGGTCGTTTCCTTTGGATGTTGGTCGGGTACAGTGTCCTGTGATCCAGTCGCTTCAAAAGACCCTTGTTGGTCTAGATTTCACCTTAGTGGTGGCGGAGGTCACTCTAGTGTAACCGGTGATAGGCCCAGAATCCTACGTGACCGACAGAGCTCGTGATCCTCCACTATGTGAGAATATCAAATACACACTAGGGATTTCTATTCATTCAAAAAACAACACACACTAAAAAGGTCCCTCTAAGATAAAACAAGCAAACACTAAACTAGTTGGAAGAACAGTTACAACAACCAATACTAGAGCAACTTACTGGTGCAAGTGCACCTCAAACTTGGAAGCACCCTCCAGGTATACTCTGCAAAGAGTGGGCCAATTTCTATCCTAGGTACCGTGGTATACCCCCACAGTCACCTTTGTACGTCTCTAAAAAAGATAGGCAACTAGGTTGCCAGCACGCGAACAGTCACCAGGCAGGTACAGTCAAAATTCAGGTAGACCACAATGAGTAGGGTATAGATCCTGAAACCTATCAAGGATATCGAAGGCAAGTGGTTTGGAAGAAAATTGAGGACCTCGAACGGATTTGAGAGCCATGAAGCTCTGTGGCAAATGCAATCGACGAAATCCCAAGGCAAGCCCTCTATATGTGTTCTCCACTACGATTGGTCTAGCTTTGGAGGGGTTATCTCTGCTACCTTTCTACACACGACCTCATGTTTATCCCCTGTGTTAGAGGGGGGTCCCAAATAACTTTCACAATATTGGACTTTGACACTCCTTAACTCAGACTCCAATGTTTGATTTAATGGCCTTGAAGAGTTTCCTCTCCAACCTAATTCAAGGCCCTAACCCTAAACTAGTTGGTCGACCCTACCAACATAAAAAGTCTAATGAATTTTGGATTTAGCGTTAATTTTTATGGCTTCTATTAAGTCAAAGGTTATGAAATTGAAACTAGTGATGTTTGAAAGACGAAAGAAAAATAAACAGAAAGATGGAAACAAAATAACTTCTTCTTGACTCAAATCTTAAACAACTTTTCAAACTAAAAAATTTCTAAGATCTTTAAACAAAAAACTCAAAGCAGGATTTCACTCAACTACGAGCTACTTATGATCTAAGTAAACTGTCAATAACTTATGAAAGCAAAGACTTTTCCTTGGTTACTAATGCAAACCAACACTATTTAACCAAACAAAGAAATAAAATATATATTTTTTTATTTGAATGCTCACAAAGCAAAAAGGAAAAATATCAACAAGTAAAAACCAATAAAACTTCTGGCCTAAGCATAGATTGCAAAGAGTCACTTTAAAAATAACACACAAGCAAATTAAAGCTGGACTCTCACAATTGTCTGAAAACCCTATAAAAAGAAAATTTTGAGGAAAAATTCTTAACGAAAAAGAAAGATATTGTTGTGATCAAACTTAAGTTATTGACCGCTATGAAAAAGACCCAAAAACCTAAGAGGTATAACTCTTTTCAAAGAAAAGGATGACTACCTCACCTTAAACAAAAAATATCACCACAGGCACACTGCTAACAGTTCAACAGCAAGCATGTGCACACGAGCTATGTAAAGTCAGGGCGTCTGTACACGCGTGCTAGCCTTATATAGGCCACATGTACCTCTGAAACTCTAAGACAAATGAAAGGCCAAGAAATCCAGGCCAGGTAGAGACTACTGGTACTGAGAACCAAGATCTCTTGAATACTTAGACAATTACTCTAATAGAAGAAAGAAAACAATTCAAGGAAAAATTCATAGAACAAACCAATCTAAGGTGGAACCTAAGCTATAGACTGCAAACAACAAAGGCTAGAAAGAGTTCCAAAAAACCCCTGAGAAGGATTATTTCTGATAGGGGAGAGGATGATTGCCTCTCTAAAAGAATTTTTCTAGAATCATACACATGACTGACACTTCCTCAGCTAGCATGTACACGCGGGCTGTGGGAAGGTAGGGCGTGGGTACACGTGTGCAGAACTTATACAAGCCACGTGTACCTTTGTGGGTCTTGAAAAAAAATGCAGTCAAGCAAAGAAACATAGATAACTGGTATGGAAGACTAGAATCTCTGTTAGCTCAGACTTTTGCAGAAACTTTAAAAACAAGAAATGAAACCAGTTCTTAAAAATACCCAAGAAAAAACATTCCCAGAAACCCTAGAGGTCCCCAGTATGGTCACCAATTCTGTTGTGGGTGGGAAATCCCTCCTACACACTAGCACTAAGGGTTTTATCATGCATGCAAAAATGACCTAAATATTCTTACTTTTTACCATCATCCCATGCCTAAACCCCCATTACACATATGTAAATACAATGCTCAAGGGATTAAGTTGAAGTACCTTATTTTTCGTGTTTGATGTCGATCCATTTTCACGCTTGGTTTTTCTTTGACTGCAAATCTCCTCCCAATGATGACCTGCATTCACTAAAGACAAACAAAGAACTCTACATGCATTTGATCTATGAACTAACGGGTTAGAGATTTAATCAATCATACAATCAATATTCCAATAATGACAATCTCATATGGCGGGACAAGAAAAGCAATTCTTTTATTAACTTCACAATGATACCATACAATGATAAAGTCATCTACTACTCCTTGATCCTGGTCCTGGGTTCTTCTTCCACTATCTTCCAATTGCTTTTCTCTATACTTCTCTTTGCACAAGTATGGATAAAGGTTGGGACAAAGGGAATGCTTAATCAGGTATAGTTTCTTTACTATGATTCTCCTCCTTTGAAATGGGACCCCTACCCCTTCTTTTATAGGTTAGAAGGAGCTAGGTATTTGGTCGAATGACCAGCCATGCATGGCCAAAAGGTTTAGTTAACTTACCCAAAGCTGTGTGTTCCGTCATCAAATTTCCTTTTTTCATTCTGTTGTTCACACACGCGGGCTGTCTTGGGTCAGCTAGCATGCACATGCATGCAGTAATGGAGCAGAGCATGTGGGCCTTTATAAAATGGATTTTTAAGAAGAGTTGTTCAATAGTGTTTTGGAAAAGAAGGAATCTGAGATGGCCTGATGCCATGTAAGCATGTCTAGTGCAAATTAGGGTTATAACAAACATGCTCAAAAGAATTACAATAACTACAAGTAGTACAAGGCTTCTAACAATCCCTTGATACATATCGTGGTTGTGCACAGTTATAAAAAATGATCTTTCCTCGGCCTTGGCCCATTCCTCCTACTCATCCTCGTCCTCTATATCCACCGCGAGGATTGAAGTTTCCTCTTCCCTGGGAGTTGTAATGCGTAGTGTTTCCTTCTTGTTGTACTTCACCTTGGATCTTGTATACATCTCTTGACCTTTCATGCATGCAGTCGTAGGCCCTACAGTCTCTATCATCATGCCCTATTGACTTACAGAAGGTGCAATATAGGTTTGAAGGTGTTTGAACATACTTATGCATGTAATATCACTCACCAGGGCGATGTTGGTTTCTGCATACTTCACACCAGGGCAATGTGACTTGCTTCAAGGGGCTCAGAGCTCCTGAGGCCAGATATTCATGAAATGCAGGGTAGTGTTTCTTATCATGGCCCTCTGATCTGCATATGACACACCAGATGTCTTCTCTTTTTTCCTTTCCCCTATCCTTTTTTATGTCTTCAACCTATAAATACAAACTGGTCAACTGGCTCAATATCTGGCTCATACTCGAGAAGGATTCTCCCATAGGGGTTGATTCAAGCTTCATGGCGATCTCCAACACCTCAAACTATAAAGCAATTTTCTTTTGCATCAGAGTAACTTTGATGTGTGGTAATAGCGCAACGATGAACTATTCTTTGTTTTGTTCATCTGGGATCTTAAAATTTAATCGACCTATTAAGGTCTTGAATCTTTGATCGAATTCCCAAACAGGTTCAACAACCTCCTGTTTTATCTCATTCCACTCTGTAATACATTGTGACTCTGATTTGGGTTTATTGAATTCTTTAATCAACATGTTCTTGATCTCATTCAATGGTTGGGGTTGTGTAAGTCCTTGGACAAGCTTCATGTACCAGCTCAATGCACGATATCTAAGAGTGGTGTTGAACTGGGTTCTTTTGATGACCTCATCAGTGACATTCTTAATATTCTACACAGCTTCACACAGGAACTAGTGTTGATCTGGGTCTTTAGATCCATCCCCTCTAAATATAGGGAGCCTCATCTCATCCACCATAGAGCTACCTAGGTTTCCTGTTTGAGTAGATTTTGAACTACTAATAGTAACACTTTGAGGACTCTGGTGACTCCAATTACCTAGTGTTGTTGAAACAACAGGAGGGTTAATGATACTTACTTCAATAGTCTACGTAGTTCTTGAGTTTTCTGGCTCAACTTGGTGAAGTTCTTCAGTTTCTCCTTCCTCTAGCCTAGCGGGTTCTGGACGTTCTTCATCTGTTAGATCTACCTCTTCCCCACCGTATAAACCTTCTTCTCTGTAGTTTTTCTTGAACAGGTTCTCAAGGTGAACCCCTCTAAACATTCCCCTACTGCGCATATGTCCAGCTTTTGTGTCGCTATCGCTATCCAAATTTTTGAACATTAGCTTTTCTGGCTTCAACCAATCTACTGTATCTTTAGAATGTTCTTCTGATGCAAGAGCATCTTGATTCTTAACTTCATAAAATGAAAAAATTTCCCTCTGGGTCCTTTGAAAAAGTATTTCTTAGCTTGGCTATATGATTCTACTCTATCAAAAGCAAATTTGATGATATACACTCCAATGGTACTATCAAACCAATGATCTATTGCTATGAATACAATGTTGTTGACTCTTTTAACCTTTTGGATCAACATCGATGTCCAAACCATAGGGGGTCTAGATCTGAACTCGAACTAGGTATCAACTAACCTAGCCAACCACTAAAACAAGTCCTGATGGATTCCTCCAAAGAGGATCTCGTGGATGTCGGTGAAAATGTATCTTTGTAGCCAATCTTCAGTACTCAGCTTAGGGTTCTTGTTTTGGGCTTCAACAAAGTCCCTTTCTTGATCTTCTGTCCACTTTTGAATCTATGTCTTCGATGGGAACCACCTTGACATTTGCTCACAAAGATTTTGGTCTCGACAATGAAACCATTTTTTGGCACAGGGGCAGACCCAAGGTTCACTCCAAGAGCACACCAACAATCCCTAACTACTGGCCCTCTTGGTAACACCTACACAACAGATGTAGTCTCACCTGAAGTAGCTATAGGGGGGTTGTAGGACAAAGATGTCTAAAACTAGGGGAATATCAAGTGGATCTTAACACAATACAACACAGTGTACCTAGCTTACTTATCACTAATATTTACTCCACCTTATTGTAGATATGATATAATACAATAATGCAATAACAGTATATCAAAGACAAAGATAAAGCATCAATCATGCACACATAACTATGCTTATGATATATTAAGATAAATCTTACAGTTCTTGTCTGCGCTCTCTTCCAACATATCTTCTTTTTCTCTCTCTCCCCCCCTCCTATGCACCCAGATGTAGGACTTGATCTTCACACCCAACTGAAGATCTTACGATGCAAGAAAGATCTTACTCTCAGCCCTTCTTTCACTCACAATATAGTATTCTCTCAATCAACAACAATCAATAACAATGCTCAACAATAGTACTGACCCGACCCAGGTCCTCTCGACCTCTATTTATGCAATATAGTCCCTCACCGACAGCCTTAGACCAAAACCTAGGTACCAAAACCCTAGGTGTCTAAAACCCTAGGTCAACTTGATCCTCTTTTTCTGGGCTTCGCCAGCCTGTCTTTCCTTCCTTCTCATGCAGTGCTCCAAAGAATACAATGGTGGATTTTTCCACTTGCTAAGTTTTCCACGATCCTTCTTCCTTGCTGATCTATCATTCTTGATCCTCTCATCCAACGGCTTGCATTTTCTTACTTCGCTCCATCTTTTCTGCTCTTTTTCTTACTTCAACCCAGTGACAGTTACTATGTCTCCCATGAAGTTTGATTTTCACCTTTTCTTCCTTGTTATCCACTTCCTTCCATAACCAAGGGCCAACACTGACCATTCTCTAATGGCCTCAATCTTCTCAGGATCTACAACTATCCCATCCTTCGAAATAATATGCCCCAAGTAATGGATCTGCTACTAATAAAATGAGCACTTGCTCAACTTGGCATACAGTTGGTGCCCTCTTAGAACCTGCAACACCATCCTCAGATGTTGTTCATGCTCTTCCTCTGACTTGGAATACACCAGAATGCCATCCAGGAAGACTATGACAAACTTGTCTAGATAGTCCCTGAATACATCATTCATCAGGCACATAAAAACAACGAGTGCATTCAATAGCCCAAATGACACCATTGCGAACTCGTAATGACTATACCTTGTTATAAAGGTGGTGTTGCTGATGTCTTCATCCTTTATCCTTACCTGGTCATATCCCGACCTGAGGTCTATCTTAGAAAATATCTTTGCATCCTTCAACTGATCAAAGAGGTCATCAATCCTCGGCAAAGGATATTTGTTCTTTACAATTACTTTGTTCAACTTTCTGAAATCGATACACAATCTCAGTGTCCCATTCTTCTTCTTCATGAACAGGTTTGGGGCACCCCAAGATGACATGCTTGGGCATATATTCCCCTTCCTCAAGAGCTCGTCCAGCTGCAATTGCAGTTCTTTCAGCTACGATGTACTCATTCTATAAGGATCTTTCGACATTGGAGATTCTCCAGGAATCAAGTTTACAGATAAGTCAATATCTTTTTTATGACCCTAATTTGCACCAAACATGCTTACCTGACATCAGTCCATATCATATGCCTTCTTTTCCAAGCCTGTACTGAACACCTCTTCTTAAAAATGCCTTTTTTAAAGGCCCACGTGCCCTACTCTACTACAGCCCGTGTGTACACTCTAGCTGACTCATTATAGCCTGCGTGTACCTACAAAAGCATGAAAAAAGGAAAGTTGTTGACGAAACACACAACTTTGGGTAAGTTAACTCAACCTTTTGGCCATGCATGGCTGTTCATTCAACCAAATACCTAGATGGAAAATCATAGTAAAGAAACTATACCCAATTGAGCATTCCCCTTGTCCCAACCTTTATCCATCCTTATGCAAAGAGAAGTATAGAGAAAAGAAGTTGGAGGACAGCCGGAGAGGAGCCCGGGACCAATTTTGAGGAGCAATGACGATCACATATTGTAAGTTTACTCTTGTGAAGATTAATACAAAAAGGAATACTTTTCCCGCCCCACCATATCATGTGTTCAAGTTGAAAGTTTATTTTATGATAGTGTCACAACTAACCCAACAATTAGTATATGAAATGCATGTTCACATCTTTTTTTTTGTTCATGTGTGAATGGAGGTGAAATTTGGGAGGAGGCTTGCAATCAAAGAACGAGTGAAAGAAAAGGGGTCAACATCAAATGAAGGACTTAAGGTAGAGTTACCGAATCTCATTTACACCTTTGTATTGCATGAATGTGGGGTTTTGTGTGGGGAGAATAGGAGAAAGTAGAGGCCTTTGACATGGTCATTTTCTGCATGCATGATTAGAGCCCTTAAATGCTAAGTCCATAGGAGGGATTCCCACCCACAACGGAATTGGCAACCATACTAGGAATCTCTAGGGTTTTTTGGGAGTCTTTCTTGGATATTTTTAAAAATTTGTTTCATTACTTGTTTTTAGAGTTTCTGCAAAAGTCTGAGCTAGCAGGGATTTTGGTCTTCCATACCAGTTCTTCCTGCTTTCTTTGCTTAGCTACATTTTTTTTTTTACGGGAGTCACATAGGTACACCCGGCCTGAACAAGTCCTGCATGCCTATGCCCATGCCTTACCTTCACACAGACAGCGTGTACACGCTAGCTGATGAAGTGTTAGTCACGTGTATGATTTCAAAAAATTTCTTTTAGAGAGCCAGTCATCCTCTCCCCTGTTAGAAGTGATCCTTCTCAGGGGTTTTCTGGAACTCATTCTGGTCTCTGTTTTTTACAGTTTGTAGCTTAGGTACTACCTCAAATTGTTTTTTTTCAATGAAATTTTCCTTGAATTGTTTTTCTTTTCTGTCAAAGTAAGTTTCTGAGTCTTCAAGGGACTCTGGTTTTCAATACTAGTAGTCTCTGCCAGTGTTTGATTGCTTGTTTTTTTCATTTTTTGAAGATTTACAGAGGTACATGTGGCCTGTATAAGGCCTGCATGCATGTACATGAGCTCTGAACTTACAAAAATCACGTGCACACGTTGGCTGTTGAATTTTCAGCAATGTGCTTGTTGAGAAAATTTTCGTTTAAGGAGAGGAAGTCATCGTCTTCCTTATCAATATTTATCCCTCTCAGGGATTTTCCCTATTTAATCTTGGTCTCTGTCATAGAAGTTTTAGCCTAGTTTGGATTTCAGCATAGATTTCTTTCTCATTGAAAGATTTATTGTGTTTCCTAGCTTTTTAAACTTATTTTTAGCCTGAAATTTTAACAAAAATGAATTGCATTTTGAAAAAAAATTCCCCCTCATGGTCGAGGGGGCATGAATTGTGCATTCATCAGTTTCTTTTAGAATATTTTGTTATTTCTTCTTTGATTGGAAGAAAATATAAAAAAACTTATCTTGTTAGGTCTCTTTCTTTCTTGGCATTTTCTTTGCATTGTTATTTAGAAAAATAAATTAGCATAGTGTTGGGTTTTCTTCTCATCTTAACAACATTTCAAAAGAAAATAAGAAAGATAATCCTTCTTTGCTAGTGTTTCTTACAAGTTTGATTTTTCGCAAGAGTCTTAACAACATCAGTTTCACTAACGTACCCTTTTTTGAGTAAATCAAGCCAGTAAAAAGAACGCTAATTAAAATTTACCAGACTTTATGTTTGTAGAGTCCATCAACTAGATTAGGCTAGAGCCTTGATTTAGGTTGGAGAGGAAACTCTTCAAGGCTATAAAAAAAACATATGAGTCTATGCTAAGGAGTGTAGAAGTCTAGTAACATGGAAATTATCTGAGAGCCCCCTATAACATAGGGGCTAAACATGAGATCATGTGCGGAAAGGTAGCGGAGATAACCCCTCGAAAGCTGGACCAAGCATAGTGGGGACCGCATATAGAGGACTTGTCCTGGGATTCCGTTGATCGCATTTTCCACGGAGCTTCGTGGGTCTCGAATCCATTCGAGGTTCTCATTTGTCTTCTGGAATAGTTGCTTTTGATACCCTTGATAGGTTTCGGGCTTCATACCCTACTCATTGCGGTCCACCTGACTATCGACTGTACCCACCTGGTGATTGTTCATGAGATGGAAACCTAGTTTCCTTTATTATAGGGACTTACACAGGTGACCATGGGGATATACCATAGTACCTAGGGTAGACATCGAGCCATGCTTTGCAGATTATACCCAGAGGGTGCTTTCGTATTCGAGTTGCACTTGCACTGGTAAGTTTCTCTAGTGTTGGTTGGTGTAACTATTCTTCCAACTAGTTAGTCGTTTGCTTGATTTGCCTTTAGGATTTTTTCTAGTGTGTGCTATGTGCTCCCTAGTTTTCCATAGTGAGTTAGTCAGTCATGGATTTGGGTCTTTGACCTAGGGTGGTAGACCGCCCACTTTTCCAATTGAGAGGACTTTTTAGTCTTCCTCTTAGAAACATGGAGCCACCTCTTTATAGGTGTTGTTTTGATAACACTGGTTCTTCAAAGTCAGTGTGTGAGACTTTTATAGGTTTGAACGATCCCACAAGGGGAGAAACTCTGCATAGGATCTTCATGGCTAAATTTCCTAACGATACCAACCAAGGAACCCCTTCAAAAGGGGATTCTTGTGCTTTTCCTTTCTTCGGAAACATTGGTGTCCCTTTGATGTCCACTTTGTACATTCTTGGGTGGAGTGTGGGATTACCAGTTTGGTTGGGTACCATTCCAAATGTCCTAAATTCTCTTGATGCTTCTCAGTTAAGAAAATTAATTCATGGGAACCCTGTTGATGTTTCTTCATCAGCAAATTCTTATCCTCCTCCTTCTCCCGCCTCTAGTGAAAGTATAGTTACTAGTAATCGGAAGTCTAAATGAAATAGAAAGAGGAAGAATAGGAAGAAGAAATCACCAACCTCTGTGAATCATGTTGGAGATATGTTGAAAACCTCTACAAGTCATGCTGAATACCAACACCCAATATCTGCAAGTTATGCTTGGGGAACGCACCCACCCTTTGCCAGTCATGATGGGTGTTATCACTGAAATTTCGTCCGCACATGGCGACAAGAAATCTGCATTGTCAAAATAGGAAAGACGTCATTCGTGGCACAAGATTAATTCCACAGCATGGCAAAAGGGTCAAAAACTATACAAAATGACCAAAACATTGAAGGGCACTTTACAGAACCTGGATGCGCGCGCATATGTACGTAACAGAAATGTACAATGTGCGCATAAGCGCACGATGTGTGACTGTTGGGCGAAAAACCCGCGCACCTGCTAAATGACGCATTTATTGAAATTGGTCGGCCTCCCAACCACTAATGGATCATCTCCCAAGCCGATTTGAAATCAAATATGAGATGAATCCGCATGGTAGGCTAGTCAAAGACCTAATTGAGCCCTAAAGAGCCCCTCTTCACACCTCAAAAGGGTTACATAATCACCCAATTCCATGCTATAAAAAGCCATGAAGAACCATCACTTTCTCAAGGAATTCTATGTATTGTTATGCTGCTTAGATTGTTAAGGACTCATTCTTTGACAATAGCACATAGGGATCACTTCATAGAGCCATTCACCTCTCCATTGAGTGAATGTGCTTGGAGTTCTTTCACCCACATTTTCATCTTTTCATTGTAAGGAGAGCAAGCTTGTGAGGGCCTCAAGAGCCTTCCATTGGAGAAAGAAGGGACCCAAGTCCCCTTTCTTCATTGTGCCTTTGGATTTCATCAATAGATCAGCTTATACATTGGTGATATTGGTCCATTTGTATTTATTTTTCATTTTTCCATATGCTCATAGTTTTAGTTTGTTTTAGTTTAGTTCTTGTTAATAGCTTTGTTGTTTCTTTTTCTAACCCTTTCTCTACAGCTGTCATGCCTAGCAGAGCCCAACTGGGCATGTAAGCACCCTCGATTTTCTCACCAAGTGATGAATTGGGTGCAAACAGATTGGCGACCATACTGGGGATAAGGTATCAATTCCTCCCTCATTTGGGTTTATTTTTCTTTCCTTTTGATTTCATTAACTTGCAGGTTCACAAACCGGCCTCTGCCGACCTGCTAACCAGTCAATTCACAAGAA
>SNQJ01S0000389.1:937559-992382 GCA_010110895.2 Picea sitchensis | reverse complement strand
AGAACCAAATATCAATATAGCATAGAAAAACCTCAGAAAAAGTACTCAACGCCTTGAAAAAGAGATAATTTCAGATAATGATCCTCTTCGAGGGGGAAACCTCCTTTTACCCCACTTAAATGTTCAAGTACAAGATGATTCCAAACGAAAATGTCTCCTTGGTATATATATGAGACTAGGAGGTATAATTACAACTAATGGAATAAAGATAACATAAATAAAATAAGACTACTAATGTAATATTCCCCAATTAAGGGGTAATGAACCAATATTAGGGCTAAACAACCTTGTTGGGCCTCATCTTCCTTCAGCCGCACCTTTCCAAATAAAGGTTGAAATTAATTCAATAAACATTTATCGATGTATTGTGGATGAAGGTGCCTATGGAAGTATTTTATCCTCCTCGGTTTGGAAAGTCTTGGGATCTCCCAAGCTTGTGTCTTCTTCGCATGAACTATTGGCTTTTGACAGACATCCTAATTAGTATTTGGGGGTTCTTCCTCAGTTTCATATCTCCTTAGGTGGGAATATTGTCTGTGTCGATGTTATAGTGGTGCAAGGCCTGTTAGATTTCAATATGCTTCTCAAGTGTGATTATGTATATGCTATGAACGTTGTGGTATCTACACTCTTCTGGGTGATGCATTTCCCTCACAATGGAAGCATTATCACTATTGACTAGTTGGCATCTGCTAATCACCATCCAAATTTAGTGTTAGTTCAAGTTGCCCCTTTATATGTTCCTAGTGTTCGTGTAGACTCCACCCCACCACGGGTTAATTATGTGGCATCTTATCCTTGGTGTTTAATTTCTTCTGAGCAGGAACCTATGGAATCATGTTTTCCTTCTTGAGACTTGGAATCAACAATTGATCCATTGGTTCATCCAATGGGGCCATGGGATCCCTTGCTTCCCCCTCTTGGTCCAAGTGGGCTTGAGTATCTTTCCGAGTCTGATCTCATTGTTTGTAGATCCTCAAGCCCTCATGTTTTTGATTCTTCGTTGATGGACACTACCAGTCTTGGAAAAAATCTCCATCATCATATGGAGTATGGCTAGTTTACTTCACCCTTTGGGACTGTCGACCCTCATTTGTGTGATTTATTGGATTTTGAATTGCCTTCAGATGACGCTATCCTTGAAGCCATGACTATGGTTTCTATACCGTGGGAGGACTTACACCATGGTTTGTGTTTTCTTCCCTTTTGGGAGAATTTCCAAGTTGACTATCGAAGAGACTCTTGGTCTGAGCCTAACAGCGGGATCTACCTGAACCAGCTTCATACTTGAGTTGTAGCCCCCAATGGGTCTTCTTTTAATCCCTTTTCAGACCCTCTAAAAATGAAAATATTTTCGAGCGATCTGGTTGTCTTTCACACTCGTTAAAATGAAATTTGAAGGAAAGTCTGTCCAGTGGTAGTTTACCCCTTTTTTGGTCCGGATGGTCAACTCTACAAACAAAGGTATACTCTAGTAACTTCAGTTCTCCAGAAGAGTATTCTCAAGTATAATTTTAACCCTTTTTTGGGCCCGAGGGACTAAATTTACAAAAAAGGAACCCCCATGGAGTCCATAGTTAAGCTCTTTTTAGACTCCCTAAAATTGAAAAGATCTCTGAGTGACCTTATTCTTTCACACTTGTTGAAATGGTCCAGAAGAACATTCTTGACAAAGTCCATAGTTAATCTTTTTTCAGACTCCTTAAAAATGAAAAAATTTCTCAGTGATCTTGTCTTTATCACACTCGTTAAAATGGTTTGAATAGACGTATTTTCGGTGTTAGTTTACCCCTTTTTCAAACTAATTAGACTACCTTCGAAAAAGGTACCCCATCGGAGTCTCCTTTTACATTTTTTCAGGCTCTCTAAATATGAAAAACACCCGAGCTTACCTTCTCTAGGCTCGTTAAAATTACATCGAAGGACATTACCATTGTGTGTTTTGTTAACTGCGTTTGCATCCCTATGTATTTGGTCTAAATGCCAGATTTGAGTTTCTCTCAACTGAACCATCTGAAGCATGCCTTATACACAAGCCCTGTAGCACTTTGCCTTTGCGTCTTGAAACCTTTGGCCCCTCAAGGATTTTTCTCGAGTGTCCTTTTCTTGCATATGTCCCTTTACCCTAAGCATCCCTATGTTCCATGCGCTTTGAACTAGTATGTTTGCGACACTCGATCCTCCTTTGTAGAGTAGAATTATTTTATTCTTTTTCAAGCTTTCCAACATTATTGAAACAGACAAAAAAAAAAAAAAAATCAAATATACCCCAAAAAGAGGAAGGGAAAATTATTTTCTTTTTATTAGCAGCACAATGAATCGCCCTTGGAAAAAGCACATCCTCCCATTTGTTCGTCAATCCCTGGGATTTAATATGACCTTAGGAATCTATTCTCGCTACATAGAGTCGTGTCCTCCTCTATTTGGTTATTCTTCCAAACATATGGAGAGTTTGCGTTGCCTCCTACATCGTGAACTTATGTCAATGCCATGCTACCTGAGTCTCATAATTTGTCATTCTATTGTCCAAGGGAATTTTTTACCAAGCCATGAGTCGGCCCCTCTGTAGTTTGTCTCTTACCCTCATGCCTGGCCATATCGAAAGTCCAATCAAGTCTTTGTTTGAAATCAATGAAGCCTTCAGTTTGATCATCAAGATTCTCTAGTCCATGACCGATGAGCCATCAAAGACCTTTGGGTAGTGAAGTTGTACACTCATATTACACTCCTACCCGAGTTTTGAATATTTTGAAGTTGTTTCTCGAGCTCTGAAGACCTCATCTCCAACCATCAGGCCTTATTAGCTTCTAGAAGATGGATACTATACATGTATATCTTTTTTATTTTGAGATGTAGATCCACTATGTATTGCTTACGGCTAAACTTTATATAGTTATATGGCATGGATATACAGTGTATTTGATTGGTAGCCATGATTTTATTTCATCCTGAGCATTAGTATGCCTGCCTCAGTGAGATAATTTTTATTTTGTAGATGGCACCTCCCGAATTTTGGTCCCTGGGCTCATTTGTTTGGTACGTTGATAAAGATTGATAATGTATTTCAGCCATCAGATGCTCTTCTAACCTCACACATTAGAGGGCATTTTTTATAACCCTAATTTGCACCAGACATGCTTACCTGACACCATGCCATTTCATATGCCTTCTTTTCCAAGCTAGTATTGAACACCTCTTCTTAAAAACACCTTTTTTAAAGGCCCACATGCCCTGCTCCACTACAGCCCGTGTGTACACTCTAGTTGAATCACTATAGCCTGCGTGTACCTACAAAAGTATGTAAAAAGGAAAGTTGCTGACGAAATACACAGGTTTGGGTAAGTTAACTAAACCTTTCGGCCATGCATGGACAGTCATTCGACCAAATACCTAGCTCCTTCTAGCCTATAAAAGAAGGGGTAAGGGTCCCATTTGAAAGGAGGAAAATCATAGTAAAGAAACTATACCCAATTGAGAATTCCCCTTGTCCTAACCTTTAGCCATCCTTGTGCAAAGAGAAGTATAGAGAAAAGCAGTTAGCTGACAGTCGAAGAGGAGTCCAGGACCAGTTTCGAGGAGCAGTTTCAATCACATATTGTAAGTTTACTCTTGTGAAGATTAATATAAAAACAAATACTTTTCCCATCCCACCATATCGTGTGTTCAAGTTGAATGTTTATTTTATGATATTGTCACAACTAAACCGACAATTAGTATATGAAATGCATGTTCACATATTTTTGTTTATTCATGTGTGAATGCAAGTCAACTTTGGGAGGAGGCTAGCAATCAAAGAGTGAGTGAAACAAAAGGGATCGACATCAAATGAAGGACTTAAGGTAGAGTTATCGAATCTCATTTACACCTTTTTATTGCATGAATGTGGGGAGAATAGGAGAAAGTAGATGCCTTTGAAATGGTCATTTTTTGCATGCATGATTAGAGCCCTTAAATGCTAAGTCCGTAAGAGGGATTCCCACCCACAACAATCTCTCTTTGGGGGTAATCTGGGTACTTCCTGGAATACATCTTCAAACTCTTTTAGTACCACATGATATTCAATATTCAACACCTTATCCTTAGGTGTTTCCTCCACATAGGCGACAAATAATTGATAGCCTTTCCTGTAGCACTTCTTCATCTATATTGCTGAGATTTCTCTGATAGAAAAAGCTCTTGGAATTCCTTGTACTGTTCTTTGATTCCCCTCCTCATCTAGGAAAGTGAATGCCTTGTTATGACAGTCTAGGATGGCATGGTGTTGGTCCAACCAATCCATCCCAATTATATAGTCATAAGAACCTAAAGGAAGAACATTCAATTCAGTCTTTGTGCTCAGTCCATTCATGTCCACTGGAAAAGACTTAACTAACTCAATGAATTTTCTCTTGGTTCCTGTACCCAGCTGCACTAACCAATACTTTTCATGTTTTCTTATCGACAATTGAAAACTTTCCACCACTCTAGGATCTTTATAACTATGGCTAGCCCCTGAATCAATTAAAATAGTAAAGGCATGGTTGTTGATCATACCTTCTACTTCAATCATGTGCGACTGATATTCAACTTTCTTTTCATCCAAGGCTACGTAGATCCTTGGCATTCTATTTCCCATGTCCTCCACTGTTCTAGTATGTTGTACATTGTGGACAGTTCTCACTTTGTCATTTTTGTGTGGGAAATCTCTGTACCTATTGTTCCTTTTACAACCCCAACATTCCATAGGTGGTGGTATTGGAATTTTCCCACCCACTTCAGCCTTCCTGGGCTCTCTAAAATATGGTTTTCCCTGAGGGTTGTTCTTGAAAAAGGGTGGCTTAGTTCTCTTCCTCCTCTAATCCATCTTGAATTTCTTCTTGTCTTCACAAGCCTTCCAGAAAGTAGGCTTCTCTCTTTGCTTCTCATATAATCATTTCACTCTTCTTATCATTTCTTCCATAGTCTTAGGATCATCATACTAAATCTTGTCACCAATGGAAGGTGGAAATCCACTTAGATACCTCTGAATCTTGACAGTCTCATCTTTGATGAATGTGACATACTTCAACAATTCCAAAAATCTTCATTCGTACTCATCAATGGTCATGCTACCAAGCTTGAGTTCAAAGAACTATTTCATATTTCTATCATAGTATCTTTTATTCAAGTATTTCTTCTCGAAATACCCCTTGAATTCTTTCCAAGTGATATCTTTCTCTCTAGTGTGTTGCACCTACACAAGTTGATCCCACCACATGGATGTTTTTCCCTTCAGTTGATACATTGCAATTCTTCCTTCTGCATGAGAGGAATAATTCTACAGTTGGAAATATTTCCTCATACCAAGCAACCATGTTTCGGCATATTCCTCCTTCTTATGTTATCCATCAAATGTAGGAGGCTTAATCTTGTTCATTTTTCTCTTTAGTTCATCCACTCCAGATCTCTTGTGATTTATGGCAGGATATGGGCTTGAACTATTGTGTGCCCTCCTCTTGGAGCGATCTTGGGAGTGATGATGATGTCTACCAACACTCCTTGATCTTCTTTCCTCAGAAGTATGGTGACTCCCTGTTTTTCTCGAGTCTCTCTCCTTGTCCAACTTCTTTTCTATTCTCTCCAAACTCTTCATCAACTTTAAGTTGAATTTTACTTATTCTTCCTTAGATTTCAAGACCTTTCTTCTATCTTCTCGGTGAGTCTGTGCATCTTTCTGCAATCATTCAATGATTTTCAGCATATGACCTTCCTTATCTATCTCTTCTCCATGTCAATTGGAGTTTGACCCTTCAACTCCCAAATGAACATCCATCCCTTTAGCTTCATTCTCTAAACTGGAAGCATTATGTGTCTCCTCCATTTCTTTTCACTCAGTGGCAACTCTAATCAGTTCTGGCACTCACTAAACTTCTACAAACACACGTGCATACAACCAGAATTTGTTAGGCTATCATTCCTTAACAAATTCCACAACATTCATAAACAAATATGATTACAGAAAATGTTCATATTTCATGAATTTTTTGAGCTCTCCTTGGCTCTGTATTAATTTCAGGCCTTAGCCCTTTTCTCTTAGCCCCATCCCCTGTGACCATGGGTTGTGACCAGGCGCTAGATCGATAGGTTATTAACCAGGACTTTGGGTTCTGAAGTCTTAATAATACATCACAATAGACTCTCAGAGTTACGAATTAATGAAATCCTGAAGTAGAGTGGATCAACAGTCCACGTCTACCTAGCATCCAATGACTGACACTCACTATGGAACTTCAGGAGTCTGAGTTTCGGGACTCTAGGTCTTTGGAACTTCAGGAATTTAGTTTCCAGAAGCTTTCTCACTTGATTCCCTTTTGATCTCTCAAATTATGAACTTCCAGATTCTCTATCCTCTGGGCCCACATAGTACATTTTTCACCAACTAAGGTGATGGCACGTGGTACACCTAGAAAGGTCCACGTCACCCTAGGTGACATCATCCAACCCCAAGACTTCTACCCTTTCACTTAGAAACTTCGAGCTTCGGAAGATTGTGCGTCAGCACATTCCCCTTCTCCCGATTGCCACAGTTCCGAACTCTCCCTATATAATTGACAATTCTTATCTCTCCTGCAACCAATGGTCAAGATACACTTTTTAATTTCTTGCTTTGAATATTTTCACTTCTCTTCACTTTAAATATTTCAATCTGCGAACTTTGAAGGATTCTTGCGAATAACTCGTGCACGACTTCTCCAAGATCTAACGGTCAAGATTCACCCCTTAGATCTACGATGCATATCTCTTCTGAGACTTCAGAGCTTCAGACTTCAAATGTTTTTTCCTTAGCGCACCCCACTTCTCCCGATTTTTGAACTTTGATAGGCATCCAGGATAACCATCCTGCACGTTTTTTGGATCTGACAGTCTTAAAGGACTTTCCTTTTTCCCAAACAGATCATCCGGCTCCAACACCCCAAGTGTTGAGCTCTCTCTCTCCATGGTCAAATACCACGCCGAATGCGGTTTTATTATACCTCTACTCCTCCTGAGATTCATAACATGGCCAAGTAACACCCTTGGCACTCAAAAACATTCTAAGGTTCTAAATTGGTTCCATCCAAACCCCATTTCCACTTGAAACCTTCGGTCCAAAGACCACTTATCCAACCCATCTAGGCTTAGCGTTGAAACTATGTCTCTGATACCATATTGTAACATCCTTGGCCATCAACCCCACTACCAGGAAACGCTACTATGTGGAATATAAATACGTATATTTATAAATATTATGCATTAAATCAAATTAACACATTTAACATGGAGTTACTGCTGTCATATAGACTTAAATAGAATTAACAACAATTCAAACTTGCAACAGAATACATGATAAACATTTCAAGACACAGACATGCATCACATATAAATTAAGTACATAATTAATACTAATATTTTAAACTGGTGTAAAATTACCAAGTGCTTGCAGACCTTCCATGAACCTCCCAGCCTTAGACCGCGTTGCTCATCACTCTAAGCAGTAGGTCACCCCCAAGATGGGACTAAGCTCCATCGGGCAAGGGAATCCTAGGCTAGGAAAGGTGAATATAAAGACACACAATTTATGAGGATGGATTCTCTCCTAGGAGCCACTTATTCCCACTGCTCACAGACTCTCATTCCTGACTTGTCCCAGCCCAGAAGCACAGATGATTTTAAGGATGAAAATTTATATTAAAATGTCGAAACATGGGATAATATTACTAATCCTTAATATGCAAAATGTAAAGTGTTTGGTGATAGTTTTGTAAAAATATTCAAATTTATAAGGATTTTATATACTTTCTATAAAATTTTGGCGATTTTTAAGGTAAAATAATTTTTTTCTATGAAATTTGGGCGAATCGTTTTTAGAAAAAATGGAAATTAATGAATCTTTTTTGGGAAAACCATGGAAAATTAGCCCATTTGCGAAATTTAGCCCCTAAAATCATCTATGCCTAGGAGTATACACCTTCACTGTCACTAGGACAGTCCTTCGGCTGATAAACCTCCCTTCCCTTGGGCTTTAGCAACAGGCTAGACCAGAATTCTCCAACCTCTGTGGGAGCTACAGGACCCCTTCTAGGAGTTCTCACTTCCTGTGTGCACTCTCTCACCTGGGGAGAGTCACTCACATTCCTGACAACCTACCTCTTCAACCAAAACCACCTCCCTCACCTGGAGAGAGTGTTGCACACAGGCCTGACAATCTTCTTCTTATCTGTCCTTGCACAAGGAGGACAACAGTAAAGCTCATCAAGGAACAAATGATGGTATAAAATCACACTTAGCCAAGGGACTGTGTGGCCACAACAACCCATAGTTATAACACACATGGCATAGACAACTACGGTATGCTTTGGTTTCACAGATGACAACAACCGAAACAGTTAAGCACAAACTTGGATTTGTAGTGTGGATAAACCTGGGTTCATAGGACACACAGGTTGGCCTTTTCCTCCCGACTGGTTTCTCAGATGTACATGGTTATGCAGAGGTCCAACACAGAGGTAAAATGGGTATAGACTTAGGATGTGTTGGCTTCTCAGGAAAACATCATAGGATGATTGCTATAGCGGGGAAACCCCCTACGGACTACACTAGGGTTCTAAAGTGCAGGCAGAGCTAACTGTCTAAAGTCTCCTACTTTTAACAACTATCCCGACATCACCCCACAATCATACATAAAAAACAAAGTATAGGGATCTGGTAAGCTTAGCTTAAACTCCGCGTCCAATGTTGATCCCTTTGTGCTCTGTTGTTTCTAGACTACAAATATCCTCCCAAGGCCAACCTGCATTCACCAAAATACAAACAAGAAACTACAAGCATGCATTCTATATATGGATTAGTGGGTTAGATGTCATAACCAAAATACAAATAAATCATAAAGATCTAAGACATCATTTGGCAGGATAGAAAAAGTATTTCTTTATATTAATATCACAAATTCGCTTACAATATGATACCGACAAGTGCTCCTCAAACTTGGTCCTGGGCTCCTATTCAATGTGCACCAACTGCTTCCACATATTATTCTCCTCTTCAGTTCTCTCTAGGGAAATGGCAAGGGTTTGCAATGGAGGAAAAGGGGTTGGAAAAAAGAATTCTAGCTCAAAATCACAATGTGGTTGAAAAATATTGGGGCAAAGGGGGAGTAATGAAATGGGAAGAGTTTCTTTTCTCTCATGCTTCCTCTAGGAATGGGGCCCCAACACCTTCTTTTATAGGACAAAAAGATAGTTATTCGGTTGGGTGACCGGCTATGGGTGGTCAAATGGTTAGGTAACTACCTGAAAAACCGTATCCCTTTTCAATTTTTTTTTCACACATTTTGTGAGTATACGCAGGTTGTAATGGTGCAACAAGCATGTGTACGTGGGCAGTAGTGGTGCAAGGCACATACACCTTCAAAAAAATGTTTTTTTAGAAGAGTTATTCAATAATGACTTGGAAAAAATAACAAGTAAGATGGCCTGATGCCAAGTATGCATGTCTGGTACAATTTAGGGTTATAACAGATGCCCCCTAATAAGTGAGTTCAGAAGAGCATCTGATGGCCAAAATGCATTACAAATATTCACCAACGTACAAAGTGAGTGAGCCCAGGGACTAGAGTTCGGGAGGTGCCATCTGAAAAATAATAATTTGTCTCATCGAGGCAGGCATACCCTTGCTCGGGATGAAATAAAATCATGGTTGCCAATAAAATACACTGCAGATCCATGTCATATAACTATATAAATTATATCCATGAGCAATACACAGTGGACCTACATCTCAAAATCAAAATATATACATGTATAATATCCATATTTAAGAAGCTAATGGTGCCCGATGGATGGAGATGAGGCCTTTGGAGCTTGAGCAACAACTTCAAGATCTTCAAAACTTGGGTAGGAGTATAATATGAGTGTATAACTTCTCTACCCAGAGGTCTTGGATGACTCATCAGGAATAGACAAGAGGATCTTGGTGATCAGGCAGAGAACTTCATTGATTTTGAGCAAGGACTTGATTGGACTTTTAGGATGACCGGGCATGAGGACAAGAGACAAACTGTAGAAGGGACGGCTCAAGTTGGGTAAAACTTCATTTGGACAATAGCATGACAAATGATGAGACTCAGGAAACATGAAATTCACATAAGTTCATGATGCAGGAGGCAACGCAAACTCTGCACATGTTTGGAAGGATAACCAAACAAAGGAGGACACAACTCTATGTAGTGAGAAAAAATTCCTAAGGTCATATTAAATCCTAGAGGTTGACGAACAAATGGAAGGATGTGATTTTTCCAAGGGAGACTCATTGTGCTGCCAACAAAAATAAAATACTTTTCCCTTCCTCTTTTTGGGGTATATTTGATTTTTTTTTTGTATTTTACAATAATTTTGGAAAGCTTGAAAAATAATAAAAGAATGCTATGTTACAAAGGAGGAATGAGTGTCACAAACATACTAGATTGAAGAGAAAGGAACACACTGATGCTCAAATCAAGGGGACATATGTAGGAAAAGGACACTTAGGAAAAATCCTCCATGGGTCAAGGTGTCAAGACGCAGAGGAAAAGTGCTACAAGGCCTGTGTATAAGGCATGCTTCATATGTTTCAGTTGAGAGAAACATGGAGCCGGAATTAGGCCAAAGATGCAGGAATGCAAATGTGATTAATAAGACACAATGATAACATCCTTCGATGTAATTTTAATGAGCCCAAAGAAGGTAAGGTCGATGTTTTTTCATTTTTAGAGAGTCTGAAAAAGCGTAAAAGGAGACTCCACTAGGGTACCTTTTTTGAAGGTAGCATAGTCAGTTCGAAAAAGGGATAAAATAGCACCAAAAAAATGTCTATTCAAAACCATTTTAATGAGTGAGACAAAGACAATATCACTCGACAATATTTTCATATTTAAGGAGTCTGAAAAGATATTAACTATGGACTCCCTGCCTTTTTCTAGATTAATCTCCCTAGCCCAAAAAAGTGGAATTTATTGAGGAGAACTCTCTTGGCGAGACGAATCTCCCGAGGTGTACTTGTTTCCTCCTTTATATACGGGCCGAAAAAAGGGGTAGCTCATGCCAGTGGATGTTTTTGTGAACCAATTAATGAGTGTGAAAGAACAAGGTCACTCGACGATCTTTTCACTTTTAAGGAGTCTGAAAAGAGTTTAACTATGGACTCCGTGGGGGGTTCCTTTTTCGTAAATTTATTCCCTCAGGCCCGAAAAAGGGTTGAAATTATACCTGAGAATAATCTTCTAGAAAACTGAAGCTCCTAGAGTATACCTTTGTTTGTACAATTGACCATCCAGACCAAAAAAGGGGTAAACTTTCACCGGACAAACATGCCTTCAAATTTTAGTTTGGTGAGCGTGAAGGGTGACAAGATTGCTCGGAAATCTTTCATGTTTAAAGAGTCTGAAAATGTCTTAAAGAAGACTCATCTTTGTTTGGGAGTCCCGAGGGTGAGGTCAAGAGTGATGATGAATCAATGAAAATGAGGCTTAAAACTCATAATCAGGAAAAAACTAAAAAGGACTACTGAGCCTATAGTCATTAACGACCGCATGGACGCCAAAAGCAATGAGGATATAACTAGGACATCCATGTAAAGGAAGACTCTACCACTAAATTATGACACTTCTAAAGCAACAATGATGGTTTTGTGTCACAAATCGGTGGGGTCGATCCTATGGCAAAGAGAAAAAGACAACAAGATGCATAAAGTGGAATTGGAAACCTAACTTAGATGCAAAAAGTTGGAAAAATGACCTTTTACCAAAGGACATTTAAAAATGACCCAACTCTCAAAAAGTTTCCCAATACCAAAAGTAACACATATCGTAACATCTCGTAAGAAACTCAAGAACCATACTAAATGATTTTCAAGCTAGAAAAAACGACAAAAGGGTCCAGAAAATGACAAAAGGGGGCCAAAGAATCTATAAATAGATGCTAGCAGCTCATTATCACCATTGTAAATTGAGAATTGACCAAAAATTCAAAAACACCCCTTTGCCAAAAGAATTGATTCTGGGAGCTTCAGTGGACAAAACAAACTTCTTCTTGGACCAAGTAAGTACAAAATAACCCCTCTTTCAATTCAATACTTCTCTTTTAGTTCATTTTAGTTTTTTGGGGGGGCGTGCACTCTTAAAAAATGTGTGGCACTGTGTGTATGCAGGTTGTCCAAGTACAACCCACATATGCCCATGGGTAGAAAGAAACCTGCCCACGTGCATGCATGACTGTGCTCAATATAGCCCGCATACACCCCTAAAAATATGGAAAAAATTAAAAAGAAAGAGTTAACTCCCCTTTGAAATTGTTATTTTGTAGGATGTATGTTCATTGGAGAGAAAGGGAGCATGAAGACATTGATTCTTTGGTCTCAGAAGACCCTGTTTCTCTCGCCGCATTAGCATAATGTGGTTTGTTGAAATTATTCTAGTGTCCATTCATGCGGGCACAACCTAGGCTACTGAATGACTTGGTAGATTACTGTCATCCTGATGCAGAGGCATTTATTCTCGAAGGACAGTCGTTGATTCCAACGACTGGGGATATTTATTTTCTGAATGGCCTCTCAAGGAGAGGGGAACTAGTCAACCTTTTTGTTTTTCCTCCTAGGCCTCACAACATTGAGGAGTTGATTGGACTCCATTGCAAAGCCGACACAGATAAAGTGGGTTCTTAGGTGTCGATCCACAAGATTTCAAACCTATCTCTGAAAGTGATAGTTTCAATTATTGGGTGGATCACTAGATCTATGACCTTACATCAGGCCTCTCAGGCACACATGCATTGTGAGGTTCAGTGCTTAAATGCACAAGTTTTGGACTGGAGCACAACCATGCTAGATTGCATGAAGAGACAATTAACAGAGTGTCGTGTGCGGAGAAACAAAAACTTTGTGTTTGGGTCTATTCTATGTTCCTTTTTCTTAGAGAGGGTACCCATTCTCATTCTGTGAGAGATAGTACGAGGGAACGCGGCCTCTCTCCCATAAGTTTGCATATGGGTGACATTTTTGCTGTGACAAGGGGGAGGGAGGACCATTGAGAACTTCGATGATAAATTTTTCAATTGATGGTCTCGAAAGATTCTGGCTATACAGGACTACCCCTATGTCGGGATCAACTTCTCCAGGGATCCTAATATTCTCATACCTCTCGGAGTAGAATGAGGAGAGATAGGTATGTTTTTTTTTTTCAAATTTATATAATTTTTTATTTCTTGTTATATATATAATTTTTATGTGTACCAGACTATCTGACAACTATGTATCTATTATGTATAGATGTGGGACTAGTGCATCCACTAGACTTCTCAAGGACCAGGCAACATCCTCAAATAGAGGCAAGACCATCCACAGATGACGGACTAGCAGCAGGGGGACCTCCAGCCGAAGGGGCTAAGAGAGTTTTGAGATGGGTGGAACTGAACCTCACTGTGCTCACTCGCACAGTCCCTATGGAAGAGATCGAATATCTTCCAACATCGATGCAACCTCATGTAGTTAGGGTGCCACAAACCTAGGTACAACTTTTCCGATGTTTGGAAAATGTCGTTTTTCACTATGGTAGGGCCCACAGGCCCCGCCCTTAGTTATGTTGGACTACTTATGTGTTGAGGGAACTCTTGTATATTTGAGGGAACAAACCTCGTGACTCTTACTGGACATATATTTTTGAGGTTCTTGTGCCCACCTATGTACTCTGATACTTTCGATATATATATGTGTATTTACATATTTTTATGTATTATGGATTAAATTTATTTACAAATGTATTTACATGTGTGTGTGTGTGTGATTTTTCTTGCATGTGTGCAATATGCCAATCTAATACATGATTATCTAGAGTATCCGTGATTTAATTCAATCTCCTAGGAACATGGATATATGTAATGTAATAAAAGCCTCGTTCTAAGAGACATACCCCAAGGAACTATCTATGTAGAGTAGGATCATAAACATGGTAAACCACATTTAATTGGGACACAACTAGCTGAGCATCTAAGAAGACTCAGATGTGAGAGATACCATGTGACAAAGCATCACGAAGCAAATCTAAAACTACGTTGTATTCGGTGACATTGTTTGTGGCATCACCTAAACAGATACCTCCCGAAGATAGAAACTATCCATAAGGTGTGAAAATCACCCAAGCTATGGAAGCAAGCCTCCGAGTGTGACGGCTAGCACCGTCTGCAAACCCAAAAAACACCTCTGATTCACTTGACATATGCCACAGTGAAAAATATGACATAAAAAATGACACGTCCATAAAAAAAAAGACAAAAACTTAAAAGAAAATGTATAAGAACTAAACATATGTATAAGAAGTCACCCAAGGAGACCCACCTACGAGTAATAATTCTTGAGGTAGAGCCCATTTCTACGCTCCACCAGAGCATTTCCCTCAAATTTCACTAGACGATAAGCACCCTTCTTTAGAACCTCCTTCATGATGAAAGGTCCAAACCACATGGGTTTGAACTTGACTGCCCCCAGGGGATCCTTATCTTGGTCATAGACCAGGACAAGTTTTCCTTCAGAGAAAATCTAAGGACGAACGGACCGATCATAATGACACTGGAAATTTTGTTTGTGAGCCTCATTTTCCAAGGCTACATCCCGACACTGCTCAAGATATAAACAGCTCTCTTCAAGGGGTGAAGTGTCTGGTAATAATTGTACTGCCAACTTTATGGATGAGATCTGGCACTCTATAGGCAAGACCACTTCCAGCCCGTAAAGGAGTTGAAAAGGTGAGAAACCGATTGCAGTCTTAATAGACATTCGGTAGGCCCATAATGCGGAGTACAACATCAAATGCCAATTTGATTTGGCTGAATTGATCGTTTGTTGTAGAATATTCTTAAGGGACTTATTCAGAGCTTCCACCTGACCATTTGCTTGTGGGTAGTAGGGTGACGAATGTTCCTACCTCAACCCAAGCTTTGATGTTAACTCATACATCATTTTATTCTGAAAGTGACTGCCATGGTCAATGACAATCTCTCTCGGGATGTTGAACCTTGCTATTATCTGTTTAAAAAAAAAGAGAGTTGTTGTCTCGCTATCATCTTTAAATGTTGGCATAGCCTCGACCCACTTCGTGAAGTAGTCTACTGCTACGATGATATAACGGTGCCCTCTTGCTGAAGGGGGGTTGCATGTAGTGTAATCAATCCCCCACTTGGTGAAGGGACCAACTGT
Source organism: Picea sitchensis (assembly GCA_010110895.2). Taxonomy (NCBI): domain Eukaryota; kingdom Viridiplantae; phylum Streptophyta; class Pinopsida; order Pinales; family Pinaceae; genus Picea; species Picea sitchensis. The sequence goes on along the minus strand of SNQJ01S0000389.1, from coordinate 977,163 downwards.
GATGATAGGAAACATGGGAGCGAGGTGTGCCCTCATATTCTAAGAGAATATCTTACACAGGTGGCACTTCTTGACCGATTCAACACAATATTTGATTAATGTTGGCCAAAAGTAACCGGCTCATAGAATATTTTGGGTTGTTTTTGTTATCACTCCAAGAAACTCCTTAGGGTTGTAGACTAAGGATGCTTGGTAACTTAAGAATAATGTGTAGGTATTCTTGGAACAATGGGATCCTCAATATTTAATGTAATAGACAACTCATCATACATTCAAAAGAAACAGTGCTTTCAGGAAACAATAATTAGATCAAGTAATTTGAAAGGAGAGGATGAAGAACACTAATCTTGATTGCCAAATACAACTGGATGTAGGGCTTAATGCAAGATAGAAATAAATCCTTCACTTCAAGTCTATGAGCTCAATAAAGAGATGACAGTCTTCATAAGCTAAGATAAACTGAAATAAAGTACAGAAAAGGAAACGTGAATATTTATGATATTGAAAGCCAAAGGAGACTGTAATTTTATTATGCAATAAGAGTTTATACAGTAGCACAAAAATGCATTCCCAGTTTGAACCCTTGTCTCTTAGAAAAGCTAGGCATTTATAGCCTTTTACAATAAATTTTTAAGATCCTGAAAACTTGGATCTATATCTAAAAATAACAAATCAAATTAACTAAGACAATCGATAACAAAGACTAGTGGCTAGGCTAGCATTCGAACTGTCTTCCATATCAAAATTTGACATCTGTACTTCATCAGCTTCTGGAATCTGTTGTGTCATGAAAAAGGTAAAGGCACTTGTCTTTGTAGCTAGATTTCTTCAATTACTCATAGTAGAAACTTTAGGAGACTGATTCAGCATGTGGTTTTCAAAATCTCCACGAATCTCTAATGCTGAGTATTTTCTGACTAAGTAGTTAACCCTTTAATGCTCTGGAACCTCTTTAAATCCTTTGAAAATCGCCCTGGTCCATCTTTAGCTTTCAAAAATTATTTTTGTGCTTTCACCAGCTAAATCACTTTATGATTCGATGGTTAGCTGGTGAAATCTCTGTCTTTCACCAGCTAACTGGTCGTAAGTTAACCCTCTGCACTAGTGAAAGCTCTGCTTTGGCCAAAAAGGAACTTTCACCTCCAAAACTATTGTTTTATCAAAAACTTAGCGTGTCTCTGCTTTATCTCCTTGCATATTCACAGCAACATGGGCTAGCACTTGTAGATCTGGGTGTGACTTCTGTTTCTGCTTTAATTTTCTAATCTTCCTCTTAAGGAGTTTTTCTAACCACCATAGAATGTTATAATATTTGGTGATTTTCTTCTTCCTCTTCTTGTCCTTGACACTTTCACGAGCCAACATTTCAAATGTACCATTTGTTTCTGCGAAATTATCAGACAAAGTTTTGTATCTCTCCTTAATTACTCTTTCTAAAACCTCCTGTTGAGAAATCACTTCTTTATGTTGATTGATTTTTTGTGATTTCTTTGACCCTTTTCCCTTTGATGTTTCACCTTCATCAGTGGGAGTAAATGTCTCACAATCCTGTGCAAATTCTATGGAGTGTTCAGGGCTTTTAATGGTTGGGCTTTCATCTTCTTGCTCTGGCTCTGTTTTTGAGTCTGTGTATGGTAGATTTAAGATATTTCTTTTCTTTTCTCTAGGCTTCTATGTGGAGTTAATTGCCTTTCTCTAGCTCTCTTCTACTCATTCATGGGCTAAGTTTGGGTTTCAAAGCCCTCCCAAAAAAGAAAATTTTGCCAAGTCCTTCCTCTTTGTCTTAGCTCCTCCAGGATTATCAATTTGATTAGGCCGAAATGACAAAGGGTTTTTTTCATACTTAAAGGTCCAACCCTAATTTTTTTACAGACTTTAGTTAGGCTTTTATGCAAGAAGAAAGGTAAATTTAGGAGAGTTTTCCCTGTAAAATGGTCTAAGAGCTTGAAATGGTATAGCATCATCTTGTCATACCTTCCTTCTGAGGTTATATAGAGTTGGATTATGTTGAACAAGTCCTACCACTCATCCTCCAAATGAGAAACTGGCATGCTTTTCTTCCATGCATCATTTCTAAATTCTTCCTTAAGATATGCTCTGAAATTGAGGTTCTTGTTTGCTGTTGTTTTGAACCAACTCTGGCCTGATCTAGGTAAGCTAGTCGTTGTAGCAATGGCAACTTCATCAACTATGATTTCTAGATACCTGACATAGGCTTTATTTCCATCGTATGATTTAGCAAACACTTCAGTTGTTGTTTGGTGACAATCGATCTGTAACTTCTCAACATATCCCATGTAACCTATGTCTGAGAAGTGTTTTTGCACCTCTGAATGCGCTTGTAGAAAGGATAGATGATCTAATTCTTTCCTTAACAACGAACCACTTCGGTTCCTTGCCATCTGCAATTCGAACCCCAGACAATTTTGCACACAAAAACACTGTAATCTGCTGTTTGAGCCGAGGTTTGGCGCTGGTGAAAACTCTCGGCGTTGTCTTTCAAAAATCAAAACATATCATATGCCCGTGGATGATGCGTGTTGGGGATATGAGGCATCGATTTGATGTCACCGATCGAGTAGTACCGCTCCTTTACCTGTGATGATGGATTTGAATTTGCCATCTCCAGTGCCATTATCTCGTGAAGCATGCATTTCTGAACATGATCCTCTTTGAAATCGGATTTAGACGTGCAAAACTAAATCTTCATCATTATCTGCTTTCACCAGCGCCTTATAATGATTACGTGACATGTGTTGAGCATGTCATCTTTTGATTTTTGAAAACGTGGAGAAAACACACGTTTTCCATGCTTTCACCAGCTCGTGGGTAAATGCTCCTTAACTGTTGAAAATCACCGCTTTCACCAGCTAATCATAAACTTTGAAACATGTGTTAGCTGTTGAAAGTCTTTTCATGAAATTTTAAAGAAAAGACCTTTATGGATTGTCTTATTTATAAGATATGAATTAAAACTCTAAGTTTTTCCATTAGAAGAACTTAAAACAAAATGGAGAAAACTACCAATAACCATGCTATCAACCACAAAATGAAACCATAGTGACTGATTCATTTTGGGAGCTAACATTTGGTTCCAACTGGGATGGACACCTCCTTGTGAGGTGACCAAGAACCTAGCTATACTCAGTATCCTTTATTACAATTTAAAAAAATTGAAAAATAGTTTTGCTTAGTACCATTGGGCATGGAGTTATTCAAGTGATAGAAATAAAGAAAACAGAACTGAAAAGAATATGTACAAGTAGAACAGGGCTTTGAGAAAAATCCTTATGAAAAATAGGTCTTTAGAAAGAGCCCGTTGAAAGGGCCACCTGCTACTTCCTCGCCTGCAAGATTTTGGAGAACAAAGGTATTGTTCTGTTGAACCGTTGTTATGACGAAAGGACCTATCCAGAGAGCATAAAATTTGTCGTGTTTCCCCTTCTCTTGCCTTGCTGCATCCCATTTTAAGACTAGTTCCCCTATATTGAAGATATTTTATTTGAATTTTTTGTCGAAGATCTCCTTCATTTTTACTTGGTGTAATTATGTCTTTTCCAAAAGCTGCTCTCTATCTTGCTGTAACTCTACCAAATTATGAATTCTCCGAGTTAAATCACTTGGTTCAGAATCAGTTTCTTGTAAAAAATTTACAACCGGCAATGCAAGTTGAATAGAAAATATGACTTCAGTACCATATACCAACTTGAAAGGAGATGTACCAATTGATTTTTTACATGTAACCCTGTCATCCCACAAAGAGAATTTCAACTTGGAATCCCAACCTATGGTATTTTGTTCAAGCAGCTTATTTATAATTCTAACTAAACTCTTATTTGATGACTCAGCTAATTCATTTCCTTGTGGATAGTAAGCAGTGGAATGTACTAGTTGAATTCCCAGCTCTTCACATAATTTTACCAAGTGCTTATCCTTGAATGCAACAGCGTTATCAGTGACTATTCTCTTAGGGAAACCAAATCTAGTGAATATGTTTTCTTGCAGAAAATTTATGATGACAGTATGATTGGCATTCTTGGTAGGAATAGCCTCAATCCACTTTGTAAAATAATCTATGGCAACAAGGATCCACCTGTGCTGACTACTAGAAGGTGGGTGAATCTCACCTATGAAATCCAGACCCCATTGTTGGAAGGGAGATGTGACCACTATAGGTCTGAGGGGAAGAGACTTCAGTTGTTGTTTGTCTTCAAATCTTTGGCACTTGTCACATGTTCTCACAAACTCACACACATCTGAAAATAAGGATGGCCAGTAATAACTAGATCTTAAGATTTTATGTGCGGTGGTTTTCGAATAGTGATGTCCTCTGCATTCACTATTATGGAATTCAATCATGACCTTAGCTACTTCTTCTTGGTTTATGCACCTCAACAATAAACCTATTGGATTTTTCCAGAACAATAAGTTGTCATTGATGCAGAAATTCATGGCTTTGAGCTTTAAAGCCCTTCCTTGTGTTTTTGTCAAATCTGAAGGGACTGATAAAGTTTGCAGAAAATGAATAATGTGACTGTACCATTTGCAATTAGCTAGGTGAGATGAGACCTGCATTTCCTCACCTTCTTTATCCTCTCAAGACTGAACATTATCTGCATTAATACTTACCAAATTTATTTCGAGCAGCTTACAATTTTCTTCTGCCAGAAGTTTGGCAAGACCTTGACCCTTCACAAGTTTTGCTGGTTTAATTTCAACCTCAAATTCAATCAACTTTGCTATCCACTTACTCCTTTTTCCATCTATATTAGGTTGTATAAGAACATCTTTAACTAAACTGGAGGGTACGAAAGCTATTACCTTGGCTTGAAGGATGTAAACTATGAAAGATTTCAATGACTTGATAAGTGCATATGCTTGTTTCTCAAATAATTCATACTTTACCTCTGCATCCCTCAAGACCTTACTGAAGAAGGCAACTGGTTGCTCCTTATCATCGACATTTTTCTGCAAGAGTACTTCTACAATTGTATCTCTTGAAGCAAAATAAAAAATGTAAAATACCTTGGCAAAGTCAGGGCTGATCAAAACAGGGGTTGTTGTAATGGCTTCCTTGTTAGCATTGAATGAGTTTTTGGATTCTTCAATCCATTTTACCTCAGAGTCCTTTCTTAACATAGTAGAAATATGTTTTTTAAGTTCTGCAAAGTTTACTATAAACCTCCTGATAAAGTTTATAGTCCCAAGGAAAGACTAAATGTCCTTCTTTGGTCTAGGAAGAGACAGATTTTTAATTGCTTCTACTCTTTTTGGGTCGATTTTCACCCCATCAGCTGAAACAATATGTCCAAGTAATTTCCCTTCCTTAAGTGCGAAATTTGATTTTTTTGGATTAAGAGAAATGCCATACCTTTGACATTTTAGAAATGTCCTTTTTAAGTGTTGCAAATGAAGTTCATGGCTACTCGAGAAAACAGTGATATCATCAAGATATATTAGGACAAATTTATCTTTCTCTCCAGCGAAAGCAATTTCCATCGCCCTTTGGAATTTCGCTCCTACATTCATCAATCCAAAGGGCATATTTTCATACATAAACGTACCCCATGGAGTAGTAAAAGAAGTCTTTTCTTTATCATCCGAATGGACAAAAATCTGGTTGTATACAGAAAACCCATCAATAAAAGACATCACCTTTGATCCTGACACCTTCTGCAAAGTATGTTCCATTTTGGGCAGACAGTAGTTGTCCTTCCTAGAGAACTTAATCAAATTTCTGAAGTCAACGCAGAGTCTAATCTCTCCATTCTTCTTCCTAACCGGTATGAGATTTGCAATCCATTCTGAATATCTGAGAGGTATGATGATGCGAGCATCCAATAGTTTTTTGATTTCCCTTTCCATTGTAGGCAGCAACAAAGGATTAAAGGATATAAGTTTCTACCTAAATGGTTTGGTATCTTTGTTCAAGGGAATCTTATGCTGAATTACCTCTGTGTTGAAAGTCTTCAAGTCATCATATTTCCAAGAGAAGATGTTAGCAAACCCCTTTATCAATTCTCCATAATCATCCTTTTATTTTTCGATCAAATGTGAAGCTAAGTTGACATATTTAGGATCTTGTTCACTGGCTACATTATACTGCAAAACTTCTGAATCTTTTTCCCCATTTTCCAATTTGACAGCAACATCATTATTATCAAAAATCCTTTCCAAAGGGATCAAACCTTTAGGAATTCTGTTGGTAGACAGCTGGACTATTTCATGTTCTATAATTTTGCTTCTCAATTTTGGCTTCTCAATTTCATCGTCATGTTCATTCACCCGATCAATTTGCAAATTTTCAAACTCATCTATCACTGCAAGAAATCCAGTGAGCTCAGCATCGTCTTCGAAAACCTTCCAAAATTTTACATTATCAGGGAGGGATGGCCTATATTTAACTTGAATTTCGTAATTCAATTTATGAGGTAGAGGGGGTATGAAAGCACAAGCCGACACAGTTAATGAATCAACTAATTCATTCATTGCTCTAGGTATATATGAAATTTTAAAATATGCAAAAGTATGAATTGCCCTCAAAACTTCATCTCTGTATGCTTTCAGCCTGACATGTTTTTATTGAAAGGACTTATTCACTTGCTGTATGATCAAATCTGCATCTCCGAATACCTGCAATCTTTTAATCTCCATCTATTTGGCTACATTTATCCCTAGAATTAGTGCCTCATACTCAGCAATATTATTAGTCACTTTAAAATCAAGTTTAAAGGACAAATGAAAAGTTTTCTTAGAAGGGGAAATCAATACCACCCATGCTCCTGCTGATTCTTTGGTACAAGCACCATCAAAGAACATGGTCCAAAGATCATCTTCTGCTACTTTTGTGGGCTAAACTGCGGGCTTTCTAAGTAGCAATGCATCTGGTAATGAATCATCAATTTGAAAAATACAAGATCCCATACCTGTGTCGACAAAATAGATAGGATGATTGGATGGATTTTGTTCGTCACTGATTACATATGCCACCTGTGATTCCCTATATAACCTTCTATTCACCCCTCCAAAAACAAGGATAGTAGTGTAGGAGAGATCCATTTGAAGAGTACCACCTAGCCTCTTCATCCATGATCTTGATAACAGACATCCAAATTTAGGTGGTATGTCTGCCACTACTATATCCATAACCATAGTCTTCATGGATGCTTGGGTTAAAGTTACAACCAAGTCCTTGATCATTCCAAGACATTTGACTTTTCAAGAGTCAAAATAGAAAATATAGTGATAAGACTTGGTGATCTCCAACACAAGCTCATCCATGACCGCCTTTGGCATCAAATTGTGAGAAGCATCGGAGTCCAACAAATAGTTATGTAATGTTTTATCATGAATATTTAGAGAGATGTAAAAGGGAGGACAACTTTCATCTCTGTCTTCTATCATTTGGCCCAGAGTAATGGTTGGATTTTCATCATATATATTGAGAATATCAGCGGAAGGGGATATAGATTTGGGATATAAAGTTTTGAGATATCCTTTTTGAACATTTTATTTTTCATTAACTCGACAAGAGGAACAAGAATTTTAATTTTCTGTATTTCAGCCTCAAAATTGAACGAATATGGGACTTTATCAGAAGCTTTATCAGATACCTTTACCTCATTCGAAGGAGCTTATTTATTGCTTTGTTGTTCAACAGGGGCCTGACTTTCTGGAGTTTGATGCTTGACAAGGGCAACAGTCTTCTTGGGAGGAGCTGATGTTTTCACTTTTGAGGGATTTGTTTGCCGATTCTCTGATGTCTGATCTTTTTTCTTAACAGGGGTTGTGCTCTTTTCGAGAGAGGTTGGTGCATTCTATTGGGTAGTATCAGATTTAGATCAGAGATTATATCTATTCTTATCTTCTGTCGTGAAAATTCCATCATCAATAGGATTATCCTATGTCTGTTCAGTCATCAATGCTTCTTCATAGTCATGTTGTGTCAGATAAGATTTCCTTGTCTCTTCTCCAACACAATGAATATTATCTTCCCCATCTTCTTGATAATCACCTTCTTCTTCATCCATCACAAAATTTTGAAGAGGGGCCTTTATTCTATAATCTTCAGTAGGATTCTTTTCTCTTTGCAAAATCTGTGTTGGCTGATTATTTCTTCTGAAGTTGTTGGGATTTTGATTTGGGTTCCTGCCTACATAATCATAATTTCCTCTTCCCTTCACAGGATGCTTATTTTCAATATTGAGCTTAGATATCTCAGAGGTTAGAGACTCTAGCATCTTAGCCATTTTATCAAACTTTGGGTCAGCACTTGATGAAGAAGAAGCTTCATTCCTTAGCCTTCTCCTATCAGAATTTCCCTTTAGCTTTTGAGAGGCTAAAATATTTGATTCCACCTCAAGGGMATCATMTTGCATAAGAGATAATGTCGGTGACCTCCTTTCTCTCAACAATAAACAKAAATCTGAGTCAAAAGCATCAGAATATGTGATCTTGGCAGRAGCATCTGAAGGTTTTATCTCTGCTGGTATTTTACTGTACATCTGGTTAAATMTTTTAGTGAAATTAGAGACTGAATCACTATTTTGTTTCCTTAGATTTCCAAATTATGTGATATAGTATACAAAATCTCTTCTATCACCCCAATGTTTCAATAAGGTCTCATCCAATTGCTCGATTCCAKCTATGGAACCAACAAGGAGTTCTTTGAACCATTTCCTAGCATGGCCATCTAAGATTTGGACAAAAACTTGTGTCCAAACATCTTCCTCTTCAATATTAAGGTTTTCAACATAAATGTAGAAAGCCTCAATATGTTCCTCAGCAGACACATCACCTTCACCTATGAATTTGGGCATATATTTCTGATAGTCTCCCATCGGCATGGTTGATACTGGGTTTGGCAATATAAGTGGTGCATACCTAGCAGCTAGGATTTGTTGCATCTTAGTCAAAGGAGGTGGTGCAGCCATAACTGTCAGGGGTGAGAAAAGTGATGGTTTCTTTTTTGAGTCTTCAACACTGGACGGATGCGAAGGAGGTGAATCTTCTAATGGGAAAGAGGTCTGATATGAGGCTCTGTAAAAATTTGCAAGCTGTCCGACTAAGTTTTCTTCACCTTTAGTAGATAGCTCTTGGAGAAGATATTCAACAGCAAGGAGGCTAGTATAAATGTTTAAATGATATTCTTGTTGCTGAGAATGAAAAGACTTAAGAGAAGAATAACTATGACTTCTTTCTAAAGTCTTCGATGTTTTTTCAATCAAATTTGAATCTATCAATTTATCATCATTGGTATTTTCCTGTTGATCAAAAGGAGTTTGTTCTTCTATAGTATTTACAGCTATTTTTTCATCAGTACTCTTTGAAAAGAATTCAACTTTTTCTGTAGTAGACTTTCCAGAACTGAAAAGAGGATTACCTTCTATATTTGATTTTGAAGCTTGATCCTGAATTGTCTTTATTTTCCTGAGAATTAGTTCTGGATTGGACACTGGTGTGATAGGTGATTCTTGAGGATTCACCCTAGTACTGATCCTCTTAGGAGCTAGGATGAACTTGTGGAGTCACCAGATAGATAATTACAACCAATTAAAATGTCTAATCTTTGTCTATCATCAAAGATCAGCTCTGTGTCATATCCCAGGAAAGCAGAACTTAAATTTCGTCTCCTCAACAACGGCGCCAATTTGTTATCACTCCAAGAAACTCCTTAGGGTTGTAGACTAAGGATGCTTGGTAACTTAAGAATAATGTGTAGGTATTCTTGGAACAATGGGATCCTCAATATTTAATGTAATAGACAACTCATCATACATTCAAAAGAAACAGTGTTTTCAGGAAACAATAATTAGATCAAGTAATTTGAAAGGAGAGGATGAAGAACACTAATCTTGATTGCCAAATACAACTGGATGTAGGGATTAATGAAAGATAGAAATAAATCCTTCACTTCAAGTCTATGAGCTCAATAAAGAGATGATAGTATTCATAAGCTAAGATAAACTGAAATAAAGTACATAAAAGGAAACGTGAATATTTCTGATATTGAAAGCGAAAGGAGACTGTAATTTTATTATGCAATAAGAGTCTATACAGTAGCACAAAAATGCATTCCCAGTTTGAACCCTTGTCTCTTAGAAAAGCTAGGCATTTATAGCCTTTTACAATCAGTTTTTAAGATCCTGAAAACTTGGATCTGTATCTAAAAATAGCAAATCAAATTAACTAAGACAATCGATAACAAAGACTAGTGGCTAGGCTAGCATTCAAACTGTCTTCCATATCAAAATTTGACATCTATACTTCATCAGATTTTGGAATCTGTTGTGTCATGAAAAAGGTAAAGGCACCTGTCTTTGTAGCTGGATTTCTTCAATTACTTATAGTCAAAACTTTAGGAGACCAATTTAGCATGTGGTTTTCTAAATCTCCACGAATCTCTGATGCTGAGTATGTTCTGACCAAGTAGTTAACCCTTTAATGCTCTGGAACCTCTTTAAATCCTTTGAAAATTGCCCTGCTCCATCTTTAGCTTTCAAAAATTATTTTTGTGCTTTCACCAGCTAACTCTCTTTATGATTCGCTGGTTAGCTAGTGAAAGCTCTATCTTTCACCAACTAACTGGTCGTAAATTAACCCTTTGCGTTGGTGAAAGCTCTGCTTTGGCCAAAAAGGAAATTTCACCTCCAAAACTGTTGTTTTATCAAAAACTCGGTGTGTCTCTGGTTTATCTCCTTGCATATTCACAGCAACCTGGGCTAGCACTTGTAGATCTGGGTGTGACTTCTATTTCTGCTTCAATTTTCTAATCTTCCTCTTAAGGCGTTTTGCTAACCACCATAGACTGTTATAATCTTTGGTGATTTTATTCTTCCTCTTCTTCTCCTTGACACTTTCACGATCCAACTTTTAAAATGCAGCATTTGTTTCTGCGAAATTATTAGACAAAGTTTTGTATCTCTCCTTAATTACTCTTTCTAAAACCTCCTGTTGAGCAATCACTTCTTTAAGTTGCTTGATTTTCTGTGATTTATTTGACCCTTTGCCCTTTGATGTTTCACCTTCATTAGTGGGAGTAAAAGTCTCACAATCCTGTGCAAATTCCATGGAGTGTTCAGGGATTTTAATGGTTGGGCTTTCATCTTCTTGCTCTGGCTCTGTTTCTGAGTCTGTGTATGGTAGATTTAAGGTATTTGTTTTCTTTTCTGTAGGCTGCTTTGTGGAGTTAATTGCCTTTTTCTAGCTCTCTTCTGCTCATTCATGGGCTGAGTTTGGGTTTCAAAGCCCTCCCAAAAAATAAAATCTTGCCAAGTCCTTCCTCTTTGTCTTAGCTCCTCTAGGATTATCAATTTTATTAGGCCGAAATGACAAAGGGTGTTTTTCATAATTAAAGGTTTAGCCCTAATTTTTTTACAGACTTTAGTTAGGCTTTTATGCAAGAAGAAAGGTAAATTTATGAGAGTTTTCCCTGTAAAATGGTCTAAGAGCTTGAAATGGTATAGCATCAGCTTGTCATACATGACTTCTGAGGTTATATAGAGTTGGATTCCCTTGAACAAGTCCTGCCACTCATCCTGCAAATGAGAAACTGTCATTCTTTTCTTCCATGCATCATTTCTGAATTCTTCCTTAAGATATGCTCTGAAATTGAGGTTCTTGGTTGCTATTGTTTTGAACCAACTCTAGCCTCATCTAGGTAAGTTGGTCACTGTAGAAATGGCGGCATCATCAACTGTGATTTCTAAATACCCGACACAGGCTTTATTTCCATCATATGATTTAGCAAACACTTCAGCTGTTGTTTGGTGACAACCGTTCTGTAACTTCTCAACATATCCCATGCAACCTACGTCTGAGAAGTGTTTTTGCACCTCTGAACGTGCTTGTATAAAGGACAGACTATCTAATTCTGTCCTTAACAATGAACCACTTCATTTCCTTGCCATCTGCAATTCAAACCCCAGACATTTTTGCACACAAAAACACTGTAATCTATTGTTTGAGCTGAGGTCTCGCGCTAGTGAATACTCTCGGCGTTGTCTTTCAAAAATGAAAACATATCATATGCCTGTGGATGATGCGTGTTGGGGATATGAGGCGTCGATTTGATGTCACCAGCCGAGTAGTACCGCTCCTTTACCTGTGATGATGGATTTGAACTCGCCATCTCCAACGCCATTATCTCGTGAAGCATGCATTTCTGAACACGATCCTCTTTGAAATCCGATTTAGACGTGCAAAACCAAATATTCATCATTATCCTCTTTCACTAGCGCCTTATAATGATTACATGACATGTGTTGAGCATGTCGTCCTTTGATTTTTGAAAACGTGGAGAAAACCGCGTGTGTTCCGTTCTTTCACCAGCTAACGGTCCGTTGGGAAATGCTCCTTAACTATTGAAAATCATCATTTTCACCAACTAGTCATCAACCTTTCAACAGCTAACACGTGTTTAAAACATGAATGTTAGCTGGTGAAAGTATTTTATGAAAATTTTAAAGAAAAGACCTTTATGGATCGTCTTATTTCTAAGATATGAATTAAAAACTTAAGTTTTGCGATCGTCTTATTTCTAAGATATGAATTAAAAACCTAAGTTTTGCCACTAGAAGAACTTAAAACAAAATGGAGAAAACTACCAATAACCATGCTATCAACCACAAAATGAAACCATAGTGACTGATTCATTTTGGGAGCTAACAGTTTCCAACCGAGAAAAATGACCGCCACATGCTCCAGTGTGGCAATCGTTAAGTACAATTTATGCTTCTTCATGAGTGAGACACCGGTGAAGGATGCAATATACATCTCGACGATACAAAGTGTCCTCGAGTATGAGATAGTTATTTACCTGATGGCGAATATGTCGACATTCATCATGAGAAGCAGAGGCGGGGCACTTCAAAGTATGGATATAGACTACTATATCTCCATACTAGAGGTCCGAAGACACGATCAAAAATATGTCTCTTTTAATAGGTGACTCTTTGGGTATAACATCACCTGACTCGACCGAAATTTCCGAAATGAGTTTCACAAAGACCAGTGACTTTTTGGATTTCGCCGAAAAAAAATCCAAGTCAAATTCCTGGAGGATAACTATCCATTTATGGATCGCTCCTCCGATTGCGTGTCGTGTCAACACGTATTGAAATGGATTCATAATGACAATGATGGTGGTCCTATGAAACAAAATATAATGACAAAACTGTTGGACAACATGAACTGTTGCCAACGCAAGTTTTTCAACATGGGAATAATTGATTTATAGTCCAATCAGGCCTCGAATCAGGTAATAAATCATGTATTCTTCAAGAAAACCATCCTTCTGAACCAGAACCATACTGATGGTCGACTCTACTATAGCCAAGTACAATAAGAAATATAATTGGGTGGCCAAAGAAGACGGGCAGACATGAGGGCACATTTCAACGCTTCGAAAGAATGTTGAGAGGCTTCGTCCCAATGAAAAGGAACATCCTTCTTTAGTAAACACATCAAACCCTTTCTGATCTCAGCATAGTTTGCGATGAAATGCCATAAAAAATTCACTTTTCCCTGTAAAATCTGAAGCTAAGGGATTGTGCACAGGGGAGGAAACTAAACTATCGCCTCAACCTTTAGAGGATCGACGATTATCTCTATTGTCGAAACTATGAAACCTAGCAGACGACCTGACGTTACACAAAAATGGCACTTGTTGGGATTCAAGCGAATCCGGTAGCAGCGACATTGCACAAAGATAAGTCGGAGGTGTGTGGGATGATTATCTCTCTTACGATATCATGATGCTAAATCATCAAGATAATCCTCGACTATGTGTTTGAGATCGTAGAAAGAAAAATATGTGGCTCGTTGAAAAGTCGCTCTAGCGTTTTTCATACCAAAAGACATCTTCTGATAAGAGAATGTACCCCATAGACAAATGAAATTGGTTTTGTGTTGGTCTTCAAGTTTGATCTGTATCTGATTGTATCCCTAAAAACCATCCATGAAAGAAAATGCCTCACAACCTGCGCATTCATCGACTATTTGGTCAATAAATGGTGTGGGGAAATTATCCTTTGGACAGGCCTTGCTCAAATCACATAAGTTCGTACATATGTGAATCATACCCTATTTTTTGTTGACTAGAATGGGATTTGACACCCATTGAGTCAATTGGATGGCGTAGATGAAACCAGCTTTAAGCAGTTTCTCTAATTTAGCCTTAATAGTTGGTGCTTTCTTAGGATTAACCGAATGAAGATTCTACTAGAATGACTTAGCTTCAGGATATGTCATGATTTCATGTTCGACGATTCTTGGATCTATGCCGGGAATTTCCTCGTAAGACTAGACAAACATGTCGCATAATTATTTAAATAAATCCTTGTAGATTTGAATCTCCTCAAAGGGAGTAGTCTGCTTAGACGAAGACGTTCTCCATGACGCCAAGAGTTCTGGAGATATCAATAGGTATCATTTTAGCGATGGTTTCCATATTTCCCTCATCATAAACTATGTGTGTAGCCAAAGGATTGATAGGACATGACCTATCTCCATTCATAGTCAAAGTGAATTCACCTGCTTCAATTCTTCTTAACTCTGGGAGGAAATAAGATCTGTGATGGAGATCATCCTAGGGTCTATCCAGACTAGTCATTTCCTCAATAATCACTTCATATGAGGGAAAGACTAAGTCTAAATAATCAGTATCAGCGAGGGAACCTTGAGCCCAAATAGGCTCGAGAATTGGATCCAACTCCTGTGCGGAAGTCAGATTGGGATTAGCGGAAGCTTGCTGGACTAGAGAGTACGCAACCTCTACTGCATACAAAGGCATGGTCATTCCATGGTTCCCTATCCCTTCCATCATGGCTGATGGGGAAGGAAGAGTCCACGGATCGTTAAAGTAAGTCGTACGAAATGATGAGACTTGAAAAATTTCAACCTTAGGCTAGTCGGAGACTACCGATATGAACTTAACATCATCGGAAGGAGGTGGGTAATCGAAAGTACCCATCAAAGGTGGGAACAAACCAAGCCCTATGTTGAAGATGCTGGGTTGAGGGTTATCAATCATTGGGATAGTGGATGCCCCCGATGAAGGGTCATGATGGGAGAAGGACAATTGATCAATGGACACGATCCAACCCTCCTATGGAAACAACAAGACCCGAAAAACTGTAGCGACCACTACCTGCATAGCATACATCCAACTCCTTCCTAACAAGATATTGTAGTCAAAGTATGCATCGATAAATTCAAACTCGAAACACACAGTCTTCCCCCCTAATTGCACGGGGAAAGAGGGGATGATTCCATGTGGTCAGAATGAATGACCGTCGAAAATGGTAAGAAGCATAGGTGATGGAGAGAAAACAGGTTGGCCAATGGCCTTCCAACATGCCAATGACATCATGCATGTTGAGGCACCCTCATCAACCACCGTGCGGAAGATGTTTCGAGTAAAACTTTTCATGGTGTAAGCCACTACTATCTGAAATGCCACGTGGTAAGGGAGACTAGGTTTTAAGTCGATCGTATCAAGCATGATCGTTCCCAGATTACAAGTCTCAGCAGATCCTAAGGCATCTAACAAAGCCTTTCTCTGGGAAGGGAAGCTCTGGAGGACCTCCAAAGAGGACATTGCACAAGGGCTTTGAGACAAATCCTCCACCACAGAGTAGTTATGGGCGTCCCTTGCATTTGTATTGTGGGAAGATTTATTGAATGCACCTTTATGGATGCATGTCATTTTTTCTCCCAACATCTTCTCAATATGGAGAGGAAGAGGTGGGTTTTTGACTTCTTTACCCTTCTCAGAGGTGTTTGGAATTCCATAGTCACATGTCCTAGTTTCTATATCAATGTTACCTTTCAGCATATACACATTCACGGACGAAGGATTACTCGAAGACAGAGGGGGGCCCTAACTTCCCCCTTCCACGCTCGAAGAGGCTTGAGTTAAATTTTCCCATGTGGAAATGGGTTTGTTAATGCAACAAGTTGTTGTTGTGATAATTACTTCTGGGCCTCTGCAAGCCAAGGGAATAGGTGAGTTAGATGGTCTTCCGTGCAAAGATTACATAGATAATTTGACTTCTTCTTTTTTGTGTTTCCCCCACCAACATTATTGGTAGGTTTCTTATCCCCCTTACCCTTATTTATTTGTTTCTTCTTTCTGTCAGTCTGTTGGGTGGCCTTCAGGTTTGTCGATTGCACATTGTGTACATCTGACGTTTGAGTAGGGGGAGCAGCCAAACTAGTGGTATGGCTGGCCGCTGTTTGTGATATTCACAAATGTTATAATTGATTTGATAACTGATTAGCAGGCTTCGTTTGCACTAAACCAACAATACGATCGGCATGTGGTCCATATCTCTGTCTGATCTTGTTAAGTATCAACTTTAGTGCATCTATAAAAACTTCCTAAAGTAAACCATACTAAGAGTAAATCAACTCTAGTTGTCGAGCTCTCATTATCGCTTATTCTTCTTAAAATACCCTCGACAATGCTACGTATTTGGATAATTGAGGTACCAAATACTTAAGCAACCACTCAAGAAGGAATGTTAGTGGGACTGGTACTTTTATCAAACTCTTCCAACATCTCCATTCTCGGATGTGATCGGAGATATGGTCCTCCTTTTTCTTCTCAAAGTTGGCAAACAACTCAGTGTCATCATCTTATCTCACAAGTAATTCAAAATGGTTTAAGAAAACCATTGCCAAATCACCAAATGTAGAGTATCTTGAGTGGTGGAGCTCAATGCACCATTTCACATTACACCCGATGAGAGTGCGTTGAAACAAACACAACTGGAAGGAGTCATCTCTCAATGAGTTGGACAAGCACCATAAATGGAAGGTAGTCACATGATCACCTGGATCTTCATTAGACTTAACTTCTAACTTTGGAATGTCCAAAGGAAACTTGGTTGGCATAGGAGGCTAACGCGGATCATGAAAAATGGGGTCATTTAATAAATTTTTCAAGTTTTTCTAGTGCAAAGTTGTCAGAAATGGTAATTTGGGTTGTTGATTATAACCATGGAAAAAGGAGCCTAGAGTTTGGCTGGCACCAGGTTGCCAGGAAAAATTAGGTTGTTGGCCAAGGTTTTGGTAATAACCATGGTCGTGACTAGCATACAGGTTCTGCGCTTGTTGAGATGTCATCGAATGACTCCCGTAATAGGACGTAGAAGTTTGGGCTTACGTTACATTCCAAGGATTTTGGGAAGGGTTTCCCCCTACCGATCTGATGGGCATAGGTCCTGAGCCTTTCCCGAGGTTCCATTGGCTATGGAAGGGGTTTTCCCCGATCGACATCCCTGACAAGGGAACTAATCCCTTCCATGGATTCCAAGGTCCTTGTGAGGAAAGAATTCGTGAGTTTGCCCCCTGTGTAGGAATAGTACCTTGCATAGGATTTTGTTGTCCATAACTGGAGTTTCCCTCGGCCAAGACAAAAACTAACGAAAATGATTTGTTACCAAACGTGCCAAAAAAAGAGAATGATGTTGAACCTAGCAGCATGCTATAAGAAGGAATTCCTTGACTACCTACTCCAAACGAACTATAGTTTAGGTTTGTCCTGACAGAGTGTTGGTGAGAACCGTCGAGCGAAGGGAAAGAAGGCCGTATATGACCCCCTCCATAAGGGAAAGCATTATAGGGAGCCGAAGTGACCCCCATGGATCCTTGTAGATTAGTGTTTGAGGAGCATTCAAGATCCCTACCTTTAGACCTAAATTTTGTAGAGTGGAGTAGGAAAGGACAAGGTTCGTATTGAATCTAGGCATCCTGTATGAGAATGGAGGTTCTGTCGCACTCTGGGTGAAAGGAGCAGTGATCATCACCATAGACAAAATCAGACCATTGCCCGAGGTAGAGGCGATTGAGACCATAGTGGTCCAGACTGATGATGGTTGGTCAGGAGGAAGAAAACCCCCTGTAGTGACAACTGTAGAGGGAGTATGAGGATTCCCTGAAGAACTAGCAACATTTGTCTCGATCCTTGCTCATGACACTACCTGATGCTTGTAAGGGTCAACCTGTATGATGATGGGCATTGATAGATCAGTGATTAGAAGGTTATACAGACCAAGAGATTCCTCTCCAAGGTAAGAAATGGTTGGTTCCTACATAATCAAATGTTCTCCTCTCGGAGATGGGTTGGGAATGGTTTCTTGTGGCCCAATCACCTCAAAAGACCCTTGCTAGTCTAGTATTTTCCTTAACAGTGGTGGGGGTGGCTCCAGATTAACTGATAGTAGTCCAAGAAGCCTTCGCGATCGATGAAGCTCCTGATCCTCCATGGTGTGAGAAGATCAATGAAACACTAGGTATTTATATTAATGTTAAAGACCATCACACACTAGAAAAAGATCCTATGAGATAATACAAGTACATCACTAACTATTTGGAAGAACAGTTACCCCAGCCAACACTAGAGAAACTTATCGGTGCAAGTGAAACTCGAATATGAAAGCACCCTCCATGTATACTCTGCAAAGCGTGGCCCAATGTCTGCCCTAGGTACCACTGTATACCCCTGTAGTCACATGTGTAAGTCACTAAGATAAAGGAAACTAGGTTTCCAGCACGCAAATAGTCATCAGGCGAGTACAGTCAATAGTTGGGTGAACCGCAATGAGAAAGGTATCAAGACTGAAACCTATAAAGGGTATCAAAAGAAAGTGTTTTGGAAGATGAATGAGGACCTTGAATGGATTCAATACCCATGAAGTTCCATGGCAAATGCGATCAATGAAATCCCAGGATAAGCCCTCTATATGTGTTCCCCACTACGCTTGGTTCGGCTTTGGAGGGGTTATCTCTGCTAGCTTTCCACATGCGACTTCATTTTTATCCCCTGTGTTAGAGGGGGGTCTCGGATAACTTTCACAGTTACTGGAATTTTAAGCACTCCCTAGCATAGACTCCTATGTTTTTTTTTGTAGCCTTGAAGATTTTCCTCTCTAATCCTAAATCAAGGCTCTATGCTAGACTAAATTGATGGACCCTACAAACACAAATTCTAATAACTTTTAATTAAGCGTTAATTTTAGTGGTTGTCTTAAGTCAAAGGGAATAGAAGTGAAACTGATGATGTTCTTAAAGAGATGAAAGAGAAGAGCATAAAATGAAACAGAAAACAGACTACTTTTTCTTCACAAATAAAGATTTGCCAATTTAAACTCTTTAACCAAACTTTTTTGTAACTACTTTTCTCAGATATTTGAAGAGAAAAACCGAAAACAAGATTTTTCTCGACTACGAGATACTTATTGTCCTAAGTGTTCAAATAAATAAATTAAGAAAAGCTTTCTTTTTCCTTGATAAATAAAACAACTAACCTAAACTGTTTTTACCAAACAAAGAAATGAGAAACTTTTTTTATTGTTTTATGCTTCAAAACGAAAAATTTGAAAATGAATTCTTTTCTTTTCTTTTCAAGCAAAAAAAGGAAAAATGAAGACAAGAAAAGACCAAGAAATGACTTCTGGCCCACTGCAGATCACAGGGAGTCACTGCAAATACCAAACAGGAAGATAAGAAAAGACTCACAAGCTCGTCTAAAAACCCTAATAAAGAAAACACGAGAAATATTTGATCAAGAAAACCATTGAGAAGTATGACTTCTGTCAGGGAAGAGGATGACTACCTCTTCTTTAAAAAACATTTTGTCAACACAGGCATGATACTGACACTTCAAAAACCTACGTATGTATACGGGAAGTCCAAAGGTAGGGCGTGTATGTACATGTGCGGACCCACTACAAGCCGCATACACCTCTGTAACTTTCTAAAAAAGAAAACAACAGTCAAGCTGGCAAGGCAGGTAGTACTAGTATGGAACACCAGAATCCCTTAAAGACTAAGACACATACAAAAACTCACAAAAGGAAATTAAACTAGTCAAATCACCCAAAAGAATATCCCCTAAAAACCCTAGAGGTTTCCCCAGTATGGCCACCAATTCTACTATAGTGGGAAAACCCCCTACGGACTACACTAGGGTTCTAAAGTGCAGGCAGATCTAACCATCTAAAGTCTCCTACTTTTAACAACTATCCCAACATTACCCCACAATCATACATAAAAAATAAAGTATAGGGATCCAGTAAGCTTACCTTAAACTCCACGTCCGGTGTCGATCCCTTTGTCCTTAGTTGTTTCTTGACTGCAGATCTCCTCCTAAGGCCAACCTGCATTCACCAAAATAAAAACAAGAAACTACAAGCATGCATTCTATATATGGATTAGTGGTTTAGATATCATAACCAAAATACAAATAAATCATAAATATTGAAGACATCATTTGGTGGGACAGAAAAAGTATTTCTTTATATTAATCTCACAAAGTAGCTTACAATATGAGACAAGAAACTGCTCCTCAAACTTGGTCCAGGGCTCCTCTTCATCATGCCGCAATTTCTTCCACATATTCTTCTCTTCTTCAGTTCTCTCTAGGGAAATGACAAGGGTTTGCAATGGACGAAAAAGTGCTGGAAAAAGGAATTATGGCTCAAACTCACAATGTGGTTTCAAAATATTGGGGCAAAGGGGGGATACTGAAATAGGCATAGTTTCTTTTATCTCATGCTTCCTCTAGGAATGGGACCCCAACACCTTCTTTTATAGTCCAAAAAGATAGTTATTCGGTTGGGTGACCAACTATGGGCGGTCAAATGGTTAGGTAACTACCCGAAAACCTGTATCCCTTTGCAATTATTTTATTTTTCATGCTTTTTGTGAGTATACGTGGGTTGTAATGGTGCAACAAGCATGTGTACACAGGAAGTAGTGGTGTAGGGTGCATACACCTTCAAAAAAATGGTTTTTTAGAAGAGTTGTTCAATGAAGGCTTGGCAAAAATAGCAAGTAATATGGCCTGATGCTAGGTATGCATGTCTGGTACAATTTGGGGTTATAACAATGACCTCACGGTTTTGATTTTCAGATGCATGCATGAATTCTACAAAGGTCAAATACAAAGGTCACGAGATTCACAGGAATACACTGGTTGACATCTAGTTATGGTTATCAGGAATGCATGAAAATAAAATTAAGCAGAGGTTGATCACATAGGTAACACGGTTTGGACAACGGATGAAAGAATGGAGGATGAACCCCCATCACGGCTCAATTATTGGTTTAAATTGCATGTGCCTAAGCCGACACAAGTTGCCCATGAAGCTTCATGCACTCCATTAAGTATGCATTCCATTTTACACATGTTGGAGCTGTATGCGTTGCCTCTCCTAGGACTTAGGATAAAAGCATACCTTTCACACCACTTTGGAATAATAATAAATTATTATTCCCAAGGACTTAATCCCTCAAGCTTATCCCCTCTTCAACCCTTTCACCCCACTTTCCCTTACCCATTTTATGGAATCTTAGTCCCCCATAAATCGTTCTTCATGGTTGGTCGACACGCAGTGATGTTTATATATTATATTAATGATCTGCATAATTACATATACAAAAAAAGGCTCCTGGCATTTAACTCCTAGGCTCTCCAGCCTAATAAACACTTAAGCCCACCAACTTATATACACTTGGATCACCATCCTATAAAACATGTTTAAAATACATAGACATAACTGGGGCACATCCTTGGTGTATTACATCAACTATCAAGAGACACAGAGTGTTATATGATGGTCAAGCCTTAGAGGAGGCRAAAATTTCTATGGAAGTGGCAGGCACATTGGGAGTTTTTTCCACAACAAATAAATGTTCAGTTCGGAACCTAAAAGAACAACTGAAGTAGAAAGATATGTTGGTTAAAAAGTTGCAAAACCAAATAAATACTGTGGAACAGAGWGTGAGAGATGAGATGAATAAGGGTTTTGAGAAGATTAGAATCTATGACAGATAAGAAATCAAACAACTAAAAATYAGTCTTGATGAAATGCATACAAATTCACAGGCAAGTAGAGAAATGGCCATTCAACAAGGAGAATTGGTCAAACAACTACGGGCTAAAATAAATTGAATGAGAACATGAAAGCATATATGGAAATTTTCCAAGCCCAAGCATTGGACATACACGAGAAGCTGGAATCAACCCAACAAAACCTTTTGACTAAAGTAGAAGTTGTTCAAAACTATTATCGGGTGGAAGACCATTCTTTAAATAACACTCACCTAAAGGAGAGAGAGGCCCTTGCAACTCTATTTACATTCCAAGAGGTCATTTTATCAGCAACAAAGGATGAAGTAGCCAGGGCTACTAGATTATCTCTTTCAAAGAAAACTCGAGGCGATATAATACTAAAAACTTGGGAGGCCAATTTAGCTGAAAGTAAAAGGTTAGCCTAGGAAGTGAAGAAAGATTGTGAAGAAGCATGCTCCTCACTCGACAAAGAGTCATTGGAAATTGAAATAGATAGTATCTTTGAAGCCTTGGGGCAAATTGATATTGCAAAAAATCAACTTAATTTCAAGACAGGCATGGAAGAAGCCTGGGTCGAAATCCTACAATGGACACAAATTGACATCACCTAGATTAATAAGTGGATAGTTGATCCTAGTCTATGGATACAGTATATATATATATAGAAGCTAGGAGAATGGAGGATAGGCCGCCTCACATAGAAAATAAGTTATATACTTTTGAGGCAAAGCAAGGAAAAGCCAACAAATCTGGGAACAAATGAAACAACGTGTGCATACCATTTACATAGGTCATGATTAGAGGCTAGTTGTTTCTGATCTGGAGGACAAGAAGAATAAATGTCTCGGCCAGCAGGTGAAGAGACAATGAAGATGCAAATGAAACTCTTCAAATTTTACATATTGTAATATTTACAGTTTTTGAATTATGAGAATTCGAACCGCTTAGAGTTGAGATCATCTTTATATAATTGCATAGTTTAAAGACTTAACACATGCCGCTTCTTGCCAAATGTAATAGAGAAAAGTCTCCTTTTGTGAGAATTAATATAAGTGCAGACAGGGATTCCAATTTTTGTGTAGTTTGAGTTATGTTTTCCTTTTTTATTCCATATTTCTAGTTTTCCTTATGTTATTCCTTGATAAGTGAGTGATTTCAATTTAGTACTACTACTACTGTAGTCACATTTTATCAGTTGTTTGATAAGAAAGAAATTTTTCCTTTGTATTTTATATAAGTAAATATAAGACCTATGAGCTACTTGGATTATTGTATATCATATCCTTTCAAGGGTGCATTCTTTATTTTCTTGTACTATTAACAAGGTAAGATTCATCTTGCATTGATGCCTCATTTTGTTTAACATTTTTGTAAGTTTCCCTCACATCACTTAATTTTATAAATCGTCTCAGACGAAAAATTACGACCTTTGTCCTGTTCTGTCATTATTTTCATTTGACGATTAATTCTTATATAACTAACGGAAGGAAAATAACCTTTAAAAACTTTCCTTTCTATTTATGATGCCTTGCCATTACTCTTTTGAGCCTTAAATGTAATCTCCGGAACAACATATTTTTGGTGGCATTGTCGAGGATGGAGAAACAAAGTTATTTTTTCCTCAGAGAACGAAATGGTAAGTTTTTGTCGTTGATAGTGAACAAAATTTGAATACATTAACAAGGCTATTTTTTTATCTTTCACTTGGCGAGTCCACTATAGATAAACTAACATTTGATAGAAAGAATACCAGGAAGAACCCAGATGACCAGTAGACTATGCCCATATCTAATCCTAAAAAGTTGTTAAAACCCAAGGGATATCTCAAGTCCACTACCTCATCTTCAGGTAATAAGTACCAACCCAAAATAACTCAAGTTAATACTAAGGTTCTGATCGAAATATTAACTCCTAAAGAAAGTTTTGAACAAACGATTTCTGCAGAGGCCTCAACTAGCGAAACCACAATAAAGATTGAGATTTACCCTTCTAATACTCAAAACATTTTGAATAAAGGATCCTCTTATATACCTGCTATCAGTACTTTTCTGTCTACCCCATCCTCACTCGACACCAAGGTTTCTGTTCTTAGAAATCCCGAGGAGCACACCTTATACCCCGTTTGATCTCTTGTTGGTTTACCTATCTATACATCTTGTAAGTCTGAAGAAGTCAGACCACGTTTCCCATTCCATCCTCTTCTAGAATTCATTCCTTATAATGACCAATTTCCATTTTTTTCTTCATTACATCCCAACGAAGTTGAACAATCACCCCTTCCATCCCTAGTAGCTTACGAAAACCCTCTCTTTAACTCCTGAAGTTCATCCCCTCAACATCAAACGAGTGTTGTTGGATTAGGTGGAGCCAGAGGTAGTGTTGGAGGAGGAGGCGATCAAGGACCACCACCTCTGCCCCATGGGATTTTTTCCAAAGTGGTGGCTATATATGCTCCTTTAGTCCTTCCCCCTGTCCTTCATGATTTACCATAAAATTATATGAAGAACTTACAGAGAACATAAATGTTTTTGACCAATTCGTTGATATCCTTGTCATTGAGCATGAGGATGTTACTCGAAACTTTTGGTGCAAACTTTTGAAGGAAAAGTAAGAATCTGGTTTCGAGGGCTCTCGGTAGGTTCTGTAGCATCTTATGATACACTAGAAAACATCTTTTTAAGGAAGTGGGGAGAGAAGAAATATCACTTATACTATTTGACGGAATTTGGGGCTCTGAGGAAAAACAATTCTAAGTTAGTCCTAGAATTTACCCAGAGGTTTAATAAACTCTATCATAATATCCCAGCAGAAGTTAAACCCTCTCAGCCCGCAGCTAAGGTGACTTTCGCAGGGGATTTCGAGCTCGAATTTTCCCTACTTTTGAGGTAAAGGAGATCTGTTGACCTCACAAGAATGCAGGACGATGCCATCTAAATTGATTCAAACATGATGGCATCGGGTAAACTAAAAGCAAAGGTCGAAATGGGAACCAAAGAAACTAAACGTTTCAGGGAATAAGCTAGAAATTCTGGATCTGGGAGGTCTGTGGAAGACAAAATGGAACTAGACCAAGATAAACCTGATCCTTTCACTCTTCCAACCCCAGGATCCAACAGAGACAAGTAAAAAATGAGGACCAAAAAATCAAATCCCCTTTTAAAACAAAAAACTTCATGCAAAATGATGATATGCAAGAGTATGAGGGGTTAGATGAAGATATAAAAATCCTTAGTGATAACGAACAAGAACCTCACCTAACCAAATAGGATTACGAAAGGTCTTTAGATCATGAACCACTGTTTGGAAATGACGAAAGTATAAATAATATGGGAGGGTCTGATTATAAAGGAATCGCCAACTCTATAATGGTTGAGCTTCAACAGAAAAATAATCTAAGGCCCAGAGATAAAAATTCTACAACTGATCCACCAAAGAAGATCTTGTCGAGAACTAAAATGAATGAGGCAGCTCAACCATCCACTGAAAAGCAAGTTGCTAAAACAAAAACAATTGAAACACAAGCTTCCAAAACAAAAATCGTCGAAATGAAAGAAATGCAAACTAATAGACCAAAAAAAAGAGAAACAAAGATCCCAACCAGAGAAGCCCAAAAGACAATTGGAAGTTTCAAGATGGAAATCAAAATTAATAAAATCAAAATTCCGGTACTTCTGGTTGAACTGGCGAAAAATCCGATGTATAGAAAAAAATTTGCCAAGATAATAAATTTGTCAGATGTTGAAATTCATGCAGATGTTATTAATTTAGAAGATGATAGACCCACTATAATGTTTTGTCCGCATATAAAAAATGATAAAGACCCTGTTGCTCCTTTTTATATTATGCTAATTGTGCATGATCACCTACTCCATAACTGTATATTAGATTATGGAGCCTCCCACAACTTAATGCCCAAAGTTATTATGGAAAAACCAAGTCTCGAGGTTACTAGGCCATACCAAGATCTGTATTCTTTTGATTCAATAAAGGTTAACTACCTCGGTATGATTAAATATTTGGTGGTTAATCTTGCACAAATCCTCATGAAGAGCATCCTCATGGATTTAATCATTTTCGATGTTCCTTCAAAGTATGACATGTTTTTATCCAGGTCTTAGGGTGCCAAACTTGGAGGATCACTTCAATTGGACATGACACATGCTTCAAATCCGATTTTCGGTGGACAGTTCACCCGTCTATACAGAGAAACAAGGTTGGTGTATACTGTAAGTGACCCACATAACCCAAATAAGTACCTAGTATATGTCATCAATCAAGATCTAGGAAACAATATATTATCAGTTGATCATGGTTTCAATGAATGTACAGAAGAGAATTGTACAAAAGAAGAAAACAAAAAAATAGAAAAAACAAACAAAAATGTAAATAGTATAGGAGTTTGGAAGATGTTTTTTGATGGTGCTTCATCTTGGGAAGGAGAAGGAGTTGGGGTGTTGTTTGTGGCACCCGGATATGAATTCATTATTCTTTTCTCATACAGATTAAAGTGTGACATTGACTATACCAATAAGGTATGCAAATATGAAGCTCTCGTCTTAGGATTCTGTTAATGTTTATGCTATTATTATAATTCTTTGCATTTCATAAAGATAAGAGCATAATAAGCACAAGATCACTGAGAAATACACATCCACAATAGACACAACATTTATCCTGGGAAACCCTCTAGGGGAAGAAAACCCAGCAAAAACTTCCTTATCATAAATGATAGCTTATCAAATGTCAGAGATAACTCAGCCAGCTCTGAGAAAATCCTCCTCCAAGAGATGTGTGCCACCCTTCTTCTCCTCTCACCAACTTGAAATGCAACTTGCCTCATAAGAGAATGAGCAAGTGAAGTGTGTGTTAAGTTGGTAGCCTCTTATTTATACTAATCTGGCATGTGCAAAGAGTCACCATCTGGCAGGGACCTCTCCTGCTTGGGTGGAGTAAATCCACCTTTAATTAAATCTGGCCCTTTTATTATCTTTCTTTGGGGATGAGCTTCTTATTATTTACATTATAATTGTCCAGTGACCAATGCGCAAGGGATTTGGGCCTTATACAATTCTTGACTTGATTAATCCTCAATGGAGATTAATCTAATAATAAAAATAATAATGACAGTTAATCCCACAATGGGGATTTAATCCAATAACAAAATAATAAAGAATGCTCTTGAGTTACATTATTTCAACACTCCCCTTAACAAGAAGGTATTCTTCATCAGTCTTCATCAACATCATCAGAGAAGTGCATCATCGGTGGCATCTAGAGGATAGTATCGTCAATATCATCTTGAACAATTGTCACAGCACATTTCTGAGTCATCGGAAGTTTTCTTCGTCGGTGGCATCATCATTCTCAAAGGAATGCTATCATCATCGGCATCAAATATGTATCAGAAGAAATGATACCTCATCATAACACAAGGCTGTCACATCATGATACTACATTGGCTCAATGTCATAGCAGTTAAGATGGTAGCTCAGTTTCAGTCACACATCCTGCTACACTAGCTCAATGTCACGGTGGTTAAAATTTGGTGCTTCGATGTCGTCACATCTTGATTTACATCTAACAACAAGGTCGAAAGCAAGATGATCAATCATCACAAACTTTCGTCTAACAACTAGGTCGGCAGGAATCCTGACGATCATGCTTTATCTAAAAACTAGATTAAAGGCATGACTCATCTTGCTTCGTCTAGCGACTAGGTGAAGCAGGAACATCAACATCTGGCTTCGATCTAACAACAAGGTCAGGAGCGAGGAATCATCAGCGTTATGCTTCACGTCTAACAAATAGTAACAACTGAATTGAAGCATAACTCTACCATCTTGCTTCACGTCTAACAATGAGGTAAGAAAGAAGACACATGGCGTCATGATTTCGTCTATTAATGAGAGTGGAGAAGCATGACTCATCTTGCTTTCGATCTAACAACTAGGTCATAAGCAAGGAACGGTGAAGCGTTGTAGCTGCGATCTTAACTAGGTGGAAGCATAACTCATCTTGCTTTCACGTCTAACAACGGTCGGAAGCAGGAATCACATCTTCCCCTTTTAAGGAAGGTCCTTTCGGAAAATACCAAGCTTATCTAAAATGTTCTAACTTTACACAAGATAGAGGCTAGTCATCACATCAACAACCTAATCATCCGTGCTTCAGTAATATAAGGCCGGGGCTCCTCCTCGTACCATCACCGGATGAAATGATAACCGGATCTCTGTAATGTTTTCGACTGTTGTAGACACAAGATTCTCTATCATTTTTTATGCAACTTTGTTTATCACATATAATCATGGTGGCTTCCTTATCCATATTGAATATACTTGTGAATAACTTCCAAAGCCATATGGCTTAGCAACTAGCAGAACATGAAACGAAAATGTACTCTGCTTCCATTGTACTAAGAGAAATACTTGATTACTTCTATACCTTACCGAGATGATGATCTCAAGCTGACAAAATCAGGAAGTGCTTTTTGTCATCAATCCTTCCTTCCCAATCTGCATCAGTATATCCAATCAGTGAAGTCATGATCTCCATCATAAATTGCTGAGACCATAATCCATTGTACCCTTAAGGTACCTTATCACATGTTTTGTAGCCACTAAATGGGCAAATGCGGGCTCCATCGGTGACTCAAGGTGTTCAGCACAAAATAGATGTCTGAATGCGGTGTTAAATTCGGTACATGTGATCCAATGTCTGTCTGCAATGCGAGTGCCGTCATCAAATCGGCCAGTATCGACCAATGACTTGACTTTTTCTTCCATGAGTGTATTCATGGACTTGCATTCGAGCATGTCCGTCTCTGGAGTTTCAACCATGTACTTCCGCTGTTTTAAGGAAGATTCTTTCGGACTCTGCCATACCTCAGACCTAGAATAATGTATTAGGCCAAGGTCTTTCATTTCCATTCTCTGACTGAGTCTCTATTTGCATTCAACGATGATATTTCTTCTCTAGTTAATAAGTCATCCACATATATAGTAATAGTATGCGGTTCATTATCCATGATCTTGAAGTAGAGATTAGAATCTGCTTTACTCTTGGTAAAAGCCCAAGCTGCGTCGAAACTGTCTATATAGCCATACCAAGCTTTGGGATCTTACTCAATCGATATAAAGGATTTCTACAATCAGCGGACATGAGACTTCGTCTTCAACCTCAAATCCTTAGGGTGCTTTATAACCACTCACGATAATACCATTCGGGAAAATGTCACGTCCATGCAATTCGGCTTCCATTTCATCTTGGCGGAAAGATCTATAATGGTTCCATTGAAGTGTACTCGTAGGGAGGCGAATGTCTCTTCATAGTCAATGCCTTCCTTCTGGAAATCCACGAGTGACAAATCTTTCTTTATATTTCTCAATACTTCCATCGATGCTGTGTTTTATTTTGAAGAGAGCCATCGTAGGATACCGCGCTTTATTCTTGGTAGAGACTATTTCCCTTACTTGTTCTTCATTATGGTCGTTATTCACTCTTTCGTAACATCTTCCATTCGCTATGGATAGCCTCTTCAAAACATGTAGGTTCCTCATCAAGTAGATTGCACATCAAAGCCATGCTGGAGAATGGTTGGTCTTTTCTATCTAAGTGGTGTTCCTTCGGAACACCATACTTCTCCATCTTATTATGAAAGCTCTCTTGCCCAAGCGGATTTCTTTTATGGGAGAAGTATATGAAGAGGTTGTGAACCCATTTATGTCATGATCTTCAAGTTTCCTCATCGGGGGCTCTGACTTCCCTTACGGGTTCTTCATCTCTGGAACTTCCCTCCGGATTCTGTCGTCCACGGGATTCTGAGTTCCTCTTCTGCTTCCTCTTCAAAAGTTGGCATCTTCTTGATTTTTAAGTGTTGCTTCTTCATCAAATATCACGTCCTGTTGATCTCAATATGGCGGTGACTAGGTATGTATAGATTACGAAGGTCTTGGATACCTCACAGTATTCCACATATATTCCCTTCTTTCCGGATGGTTCCAATTTGTTCCTTTTCTTTTTCGGTATATGAACAAACAACGGTAAAAAGAGAAAATATTTTGAGATGGCTTACCTCGGCTTCTTTAGGGTGAACATCTCTTACGGTGTCTTGAACCCAAGTGCACTATGGGATGAATACGTATGCAAATAAACAGTTGCCATAGCTTCTTCTGCCCATAGAAAGCACATAGGAAGATCTTGATCTTCCGCAGTACCGGCATGGTTACTGTTCTTCCATTGGTCATAGTTTTGAGTGGAATCTTGATCCCAACATCTTTACTGAATATTAAAATTCTTTTGAGGAATATTTTCCTCCATTATCTGCCCTGATTATCTTAATCTTTCTTTGAAGATTCTCTATCAAGGTTTGAATTCCTTGATATTGTTGAATACTTCAAATATGTCGAGTCTTTTATGAGAATAATCATTAATGAATGATACATAGTATACATACCCATTAATGGAGGATGATGTGTGTGGCCCAATGCCATCATGTCTGAATGGATGAGTTCAATGCTCCTTAACATTTGTCCCTCTTTGGAAAAGGGTTCTTGATGTACTTCGCATGTACATCCATGGCATATGCCTTCTTTTTCCATTACGGTAAACTGTGACATCTTTGCGTATATATGTAGTAAGCGCCTTCTAAGTTCACATGGATTCTTCAATAGTGTAGGTCATGGCAGCTTCTGAATGACCCACCTTCCTCTTTTCCACTGATGAGTACTTCATTTATGATCTCTCCTTTAGCATGTTTCATACGCAGCCTTAGCTATGGCTTCCTCATGTGACTGGAGCAAGGTCAACAAAACAACAAGCAAGAATAATATCCTTCTTGACAATCTAAAGCAATAGCACAAACAATCACCATAGTAGCTCCTTTAGAGGTTATTGCTTATAATTTAGCAAATATTAAAAGTAAGGAGTCCCGATCTGAAATAGGAGTCCAACACTCTCGCAGTGTTGTGATGACATTCTTGATAGCAATCTGAAACTAACACGAGGTTTCTCCTAGAGGAAGGGTTAGTCATATCAAATAAATTCTCACATGTTATCAAGTATAATGCTTTTACGACGATTGCTATCTCAATTAAGCTTATTAGCTTGTCATGTGTACCTTTGAATCTTGATTTGATCAAACACAGGTCTTGTCCTCAAGTGTGAGTGCTTTCTTTTCTTCAGGGTCTCCTTCACTCAAGTGATGGGTGCTTTCTTCAACCTATCTTACGTACTAAGACAATATGCTAACTTGGCCGAAGGTTAGGTTGAAGAATAAGCTTTATGATCATCTTTTAATCCTTGAATAGTTGATCATAGCTTCAACATGCAACAGCGATCAAGATAATTTCATAACAAATAGATGCATATTAGAATAATCACACAGTTTGCATCATTCCTCTATGTATTGGATCTTGAGATCATACAGATCTATGGAAAAAGATCCCTTCTCACATAAAATACTCTTTTAGGTTTAACCATTAACCATATGTGAGTACATACCTCGGATAACATTTGCAGGCTAGTGGCTCCATCTGGTAGTAGCGGTCATCATTACCAAAAAACTTCAAGAGTGATTGTAACTTGTTCTACGGCTGCAACTCCAACTCGTTTTGCAACTTAGGGTTTTATGAAAACCCTAATTTTCAAACTTCAAATTTTGAAAATCTGATCAAAGGGATAGATGCTTGAGATGAAGCGAGTATGCTGGTGTATTCAGAAATTCGAAAATCCAAATTTTACCTTCAATGCGCTCTGTGGATTTTATGGTGAATTAACCGGTTTTGGTACTTACGGTACTCTGGTATACAGTACTCTGGTTTTGGTTTTCACGGTACTTTGTGAAACTAGGGTTTCACTTTCGAGGAATATATCGAAAAGGTGTGCTCTAGGTGCCAAATGGATCCTTGGGGGAGGCCGCAACCTTCTATGGTGATGAATAGCTGAAAAGAGCTCCTTTTTCAAAACCCTAATTTTGGGCCCCGATAGCATTTTCTTCTTCAGTTGTCTTACTTGAGGTTGGCTCGATACCATGTTAATGTTTATGCTATTATTATAGTTCTTTTGCATTTCATAAAGATAAGAGCATAATAAGCACAGATCACTAAATACATCCACAATAGACACAACATTTATCTGAAACCCTCTAGGGGAAGAAAACCCGATAAAACTTCCTTATCATAAATAGCTTATCAAATGTCCAGAGATAACTCAACCAATATAGAAATCCTCCTCCAAGAGATGTGCCGCCTTCTTCTCCTCTCACCAACTTGAAAATACAACTTGCCTCATAACAGAAATGAGCAAGTGAAGTGTGTGTTAGAGAGTGGTAGCTAGCCTCTTTATTTATACCTAATAGTGTATGTGTGAAGAGTCACCATCTGTGAGGGGCGATCTCTCTGGGTGGTAAATCCACCTTTAATTAAATCGGCCCTTTTATTATAACTCTTGGGGCGACTTCTTATTCTTTACATTATAATTGTCAGATGACCAATCCAAAAAGTTGGTCCTTATACAATACCGACTTGATTAATCCTCGATGAGGATTAATCTAATATCAAAAATAACAATAATGACATGATTAATCCACAATGGGATTTAATCCAATAAAAAAATAATAAGAATGCTCTTCATAATTACATTATTTCAACGATTCGAGCAGTTGAAAATCGAAAATCTAATAGTCTATGGTGATGTAGAATTAATTGTAAAGCAGGTAAAGACAGCGGTGTTAAGACAAACATCCAAGGCTAAGTTCATACAAGAACTGTGCCTAGGATCTGATAGAAAACATTTTCTTATTATTTAATATTCATCATATTCCTAGAAAAGAAAATCAACAAAGTGACTCCCCCTAACTTGAAAGAGGTATACTTTTATGCCACCTCACAGGTATTTGAACTAAATTATCACATATAAATGAGGCACATGCCTTCAATACCAAACAATGTTCAACAACATTGTAACAATTAATTAGTTAAGTGTCATGATTAAATATTTGTTTAATGAATAGTAGTTTAATAATAAAACAAGAATATATATATATATATATATATATATATATATATATATATATATATATATATATAATAATAATAATATCTTTATGTTAATGTATGTATGTATGTATGTATAATGTATGTATGTATGTATGTATGTGTATGTATGTATGTATGTATGTATGTATGTATATTTAAATTTATGTTTAAAATAAAACTAATTAATGTGAATAATCAAAGGTGATTAAGTGATTAATTACAAAACAAAATTAAAGTAAGCATGATTAATCAAAGATGATTAAGTATGTTTTATAAGTATGATTAATGTGATTACTTAAAAGTAATTAATTAATTGGAATGGTCAATTAAATTAGTGACTAATTAAAGCGATTAATTAAGTACTTAATCATGATATCTAATAATAATGTAATTTTCTTGATTATATTAAATTTGTTGGGGTTTTCACAAGTCATCACACAAGCATAGACACCAGAGTTAGCACAGTCCAAGACCAAGTTTATGTGCTAAGAGAATTCATAAAATTCCATCACGAGTGTGCCCCACGACCCATTAGTTAATCTTGATTAGATTAAATGTGTTGATTAAGGCGAGAGAGTCATTAGTTATGTATGTATGTATGTATGTATGTATGTATGTATGTATGTATGTATATTTAAATTTATGTTTTAAAATAAAACTAATTAATGTGATTAATCAAAGGTATTTAAGTATGATTAATTACATAAAACAAAATTAAAGTAAGCATGATTAATCAAAGATGATTAAGTATGTTTTATAAGTATGATTAATGTGATTACTTAAAAGTAATTAATTAATTGGAATGGTCAATTAAATTAGTGACTAATTAAAGCGATTAATTAAGTACTTAATCATGATATCAATAATAATATTAATTTTCTTGATTATATTAAATTTGTTGGGGTTTTCACAAGTCATCACACAAGCATAGACACCAGAGTTAGCACAGTCCAAGACCAAGTTTATGTGCTAAGAGAATTCATAAAATTCCATCACGAGTGTGCCCCACGACCCATTAGTTAATCTTGATTAGATTAAATGTGTTGATTAAGGAGAGAGAGTCAGTAGTTTTCTTAGGCAAATACATCGAGCTTAGAGGCTTTCGGCCCTGACCTAGCCACTTACCCTAAAGAGAGTAACGTCTATTTACATACAAGTAAAAAAAACTTACACCTAACCCTATGTTTTCAAGTATAATTTGCGTGAATTTGAGTTACCTTAGACTCTTCCCTGACAAACATTTGGTTGATGCAGATTCAATTATACAGGATGGTTAGGACTCGAGGAAATCGAGGTCGAGCGACATTGTCACAAGGACCATTAAATCTGCCACCTGAATTAGCTCTCATTTTGCACTCTTTGGAGGCCATAAATGAGACTTTAAAGGGGCATTAGACAACAGGGATCGAAGTGTGGCCCCCACTATCTGGAGTGGGTAACCCTGAAGTGTTGATGGATTCAGGAGGACGGCCTCCACTCGAGGACATCACTAGAGAACTGTAGAAGATCAAACTTCTAGAGTTTTTTGGGGGTCGTTCCAGTGAACATGCAGAGGCATAGTTGGAAGGAATGACATGATGTTTCACCTTAAGAGACTATGCTTCCACATCAAAGGCAAAAATAATGATCTTTTAGTTGAGGGATAGTGCTTTGAACTAGTGGGGAAACCTGGAGAGGAAGTTGCACCTTACCCCATACACCATCTCTTGGGAACTTTTTGAGGAAAGGATCCGAAGGAAATATCTACCAGCTTACTACGAGGAACAACAAGTGGGAGCATTTCATGCTCTAGTAGAGGGAAATAGGATCATGGAAGAGTACGATATCAGGTTCATGGAATTGGTAAAATATGTTTTGTACATGGATAATGATCAATGACAGGCAGGATGCTTTGTCTATGGGTTAAACCCTAAGATAAGGGCCATGGTACAGATGTGGAAACCATCTTCAGTAGCGGAAGCAGTTAAAAATGCACGTTATGATGAGGAACAAATGAGCTTAAATGGAGGTATGCAATCGACCTTTCCACGTCATCTTGGATTCATGGAGAAGGCCCCTAGGACCTTCTACAGGGCAGGGAGCTCTAGGCCACCTCCTTATGGTAATAGAATCGCGTGAAGGACAATTTCTATAGTTATTTCAATGGAAGCAAGTGTAGCATCCCACTCATCACCAACAACAAAGGTAGGTCCATGACCTTCTGAAGTGTTATCAGACTAATCGGTAGGTGTGGACACTAACAGATCTCCCTAGATCCACCTGGATCTAGAACAAAATAGGATAGGACATGATTATTTCCCTAAGCTTTGACCATTGAATTAGCTAGTAGGAATAGACAAGTAACATACCTTTATACCGCTTCCTAGGATATCTGTTGCTCCTGCCTCACTCCGGTTCTCTCGTGAGGTCAAGACCAAGACAACAAAAACCAACCAAAGTGAAGATAGCAAAATATGTTCAACTATCAACTTATGTGTATGATCAAGGAATTACACAATAAAGTGGAAATAGCTTTATGGGAAAGGGACATGCCACTCTATCATATTAATTGAAAGTAAAGATTACAACTTGATAGCCTTGATGTCGCAAGCTTCCTTTCAATGGCTCTTGGCTCCAACACACACACTTCCTCAATCCTTGCATGAAGAATATCAAATCCTCTTGATAGACTTGCTAGAGTCTCCAAGCTGTTATTCCAGCTAAGTCCTTCACACAATTCTTTCACCAATTCTCCAATGAATCTTGCTTAACCTTTTCCATGAGAATTCCCTCAATATATAGGAGAGAATGAGATAGTTACTTGGATAAGAATGATCCCACGATATCAGGGAATCTAGTACAAAGATAACCATTCGAATGCCAACCCATTCTTCTAGAAGATTCCCTTCTAGAAACATCGAGAATTCATCTTTTTCCATGCTTTAGGAAGAGTTCACACCCTGGCTATTCAACACAGTGTGAGAAGTTCACACCCTGGCTTAAGGCAGCCTGCAAGAATGGGTCATTCTCGCACCCAAATATATTAGCAGCCTACGAACCTTCTTCAAAAGTGAGTTTTCTGGAAAGAGATGAAAGTAACTTTTCTCAAGAGAAAGTTCTTATGAAGAGCTTGAGTACACCATCATTAATACACCATCATGATGACCAAAATCATGGGTAACATCAGGGAGCAGCTAGTAGGGGCAGGGGTTCCAGGGGAAGGAACTCATTTCAAAGACCATCATAGAGAATTCCGCAGGTTCAATCTCTTGTTACATGTTAGGGATGTGGTGAACCCCATTACCATCATGACTGTCCAGAGTTGCAAGAAGGATTTGTGCATAGAGAAGGAAAGGCCCCGATGGGAAGAGAAAGTGGCAACCACCAGATTTATGCAACAGTTAATAATCACCAGGAAGAACATCAATCCACGGTGGTGGAGCTGTCAGGTATGTTAAATCATATCAATGTTAAACTTTTATTTGATTCTGGTGCTACAGATAGTTTCATTTCACCTTCTACATTAGAAAAGAGTGGGCTGGAAGCCTACGAGCACGATGACTTTAAACAAGTTGAGATGGCTTCGGGGGAAAAAGAAGCGGTAGGACCTAGCATTGATAATTGTCTAGTAGACCTGGGAGTGTGTACTACTAGGTTGAAGGTATACGTCACTACTCTTGAGATGTATGACCTAATCATTGGAATGGATTGGTTAGAATCCCATCGAGCTATGGTAGATTGTTTCGGACAAAGGGTGCTTTGTGTTGACGATGAAGGAAGGCTAGTAGAGATCCATAGTGTACGGAGAAAGGTGTATCTATGCCTTATATCAACTATGAAGGTTAAGTGGTGCATGAGGAAAGGGTGTTGACTATATGTAGTGGAAGCGGTGAATGAAAGGAAAGGACCCTCCTAGGATCAGTACCCAGAATTTACCGAGTTTAAGGATGTTTTTCTAAACGAGTTTCTAGGGTTACCTCCTGAGAGGGAGCTTGATTTTACTATTGAGTTAAAACCTGGTGCAGAACCAATTTCCAAGACTCCGTATAGAATGACAGCACCAAAACTTTGTGACTTGCAGATGCAGTTGAAAGAGCTACTCAACTTAGGGCTAATAAGGCCCAGTGTCTCACCTTGGGTTGCACCAGTAATTTTTGTGAAGAAGAAGGATGGTTCCTTATGAATGTGTATGGATTACAGGGACTTAAACTATGATACAGTGAAAAATAGGTACCCAATGCCACAGATAGATGATCTCTTTGATCATATGAAAGGAGCAGCGGTATTCTAAAAAATTGATTTGCGAACAGGGTATCACCAGTTTGGGAATTACGAGTTCATTGTAGTACCTTTTGGATTGACCAATGCACTAGTAGTATTCATGAGCCTCATGAATGGTGTATTCCAGAAGTACTTATACCACTTTGCTCAAGTCTTTCTAGATGATATCCTCATCTATTCCAAGAACGAAAGAGAACATGAGGAACACTTGTAAGTGGTGTTGTCCCGCCTTAGAGAGGAAAAATTGTATGGGAAGTTGTCGAAGTGTTCCTTCTTCTAGAAAGAAATTCACTATTTAGGTCATATCATTTCCAGTGAAGGAATATTTGTGGAACCAGAAAAGGTAAAGGCCATTATGGAATCACTAGTGCCGAAAAATGCTCATGAGGTAAGAAGCTTCATGGGGCTAGCAGGTTATTATTGGATATTTGTGGAAGGGTTCTCTAAAATAGAGAAACCCATCACCACTTTGCAGTGCAAGGGGGTCATTCATGAATGGATAGAAGAATGTGATAGTGCATTCATCAAACTTAAGAGGTTACTAACTAGTGCACCAATTCTATGAGTGCCAGATATGGAAAAGGACTTCACAATCTTCACAGATGCCTCGAAGAAAGAGTTGGGGACCGTGCTAATACAGGAAGGAGGATTGATAGCTTATGCGTCAAGGAAGTTTAAGAAACACGAGGAGATTTACACTACTCATGATTTAGAGTTGGCAGCTGTAATGCTAGCTCCAAAAATTTGGAGGCACTATCTAGTGGGGTGAAACTTTGAGCTCAAAATGGAACACGAAAGTTTAAAACATCTCTTCACCCAAAGCGATCTTAATGCCAATCAAAGGTGATGGAGTGAGTTTATCAGTGAGTACGATTTTGGTATTTCATACATCAAGGGAAAATAAAATGTGGTGGAAGATGCCTTGAGTAGGAGACCACGTGTCTTCTCCTTGGTACCCTTAAAAGTCAATATGAGGGAACGTGTGTTGATGCAACTCCATGGAGACAATTGGTATTTAAAGATTACTCCAAACCTCCAGAGTGGGAGGAAATTAGATCCAAAGTATGAAGGATATAGCCTGGAAGTAGATGAACTACTAAGATATCAAGGAAGAATGTATATCCCCAAAGGTGGGGATATTCAAAGCATCATACTGAAGGAAGCCCATAGAGCACTTTATTGTGCGCATCCGGGTGTGCAAAAAATGTATGCAGACATGAGGAATCTCTTCTTCTGGGTAGGCATGAAGCGTGATGTAGTCCATTTCGTCGCTAAGTTCCTAGAGTTTCAACAAGTGAAAGATGACCACCATCACCCAACAGGTCTCCTACAACCACATGATGTTCCTATGTCCAAGTGGGAAGTCATTTCTATGGATTTTTTTGTGGGGTTGTCACTCACATCTCATAGACACAATGCCATTCTTTTGATAGTTGATAAGTTGACCAAGAGTGATCATTTTATTCTCATTAGAGACACTTACAATGTCACTAATGTGGCACACATGTTTGTAAGTGAGGTCATATGTTTGCACGGGATACCCAAGAATATCATTTCAGATAGGAACTCCAGATTCACTTCTAGTTTTTGGAAAAGTTTGCAGTCAGCCTTGAGGATGCAGTTGAACTTAAGCAAAACTTATCATTTGAAAACAAATGGGAAAACTGAGAGAGTAAATCAAGTCATGGAAGACATGCTTAGGATGTATGTCATGGATAATCAAACCCATTGGGAGAAGTACCTACCTTTGATAGAGTTCGCCTATAATAATAGTTTTCATAGCTCCATCGGAATGCCACCCTAAGAATATCTGTATGGAAGGCCATGTAGAACACTGTTGAGTTGGGAAATATTATAAGATAGTTGGGGCAGAATTGATTCGAGAGATGGAGGAACAGGTGATACAGATTAAGTAGAGACTAAAGGAGGCACATGATAGATAGAAAAGTTATGATGATGCACATAGGACTGACAGAAGTTATGAAGTGGGATATCAAGATTTCATTCATATCAGGCCTAATAAGAGTACCATTCAGTTCAAGAAGGGTAAAAAGTTGTCACCTCGATTTATAGGACAATTCAAAATACAAGAGAAAATTGGACATGTTTCTTATCGTCTTGTATGTTGATTAAGGTTGGTTGTCATTGATGTCAACCCTTGAAGAAAGCCCCGCAAAAAAAAGGTTTGGGTAATGGACCCAAGATTGTTTGATGTAAAGATGACTCATTGTTGTCTTTTCATGGTTGATAAGAAGTAAATATGGATGAACTCCAAAGTGGTCCCCTTATGGTGAAAGCCCTCATGGGAAGACACTTTGTGGAGTAAGAGAACCCATGATTAATTGTGGAATAATGAGAAGAAGGACAATGAATTTGTTAGGTAAACTATCCTAGATGGATAGGGCTTGTCATTCCATTTCCTATGGTATGTGGAATGTCACATAACTCCTCA
>SNQJ01S0000389.1:905982-930091 GCA_010110895.2 Picea sitchensis | reverse complement strand
TGAAACGGAGTCCGGGAAGTCAAGATATTGAAGTTTTAAAATCTACACATTTTCAGGGTTTTTTTCGGCGGACGGCGGCGTGATTTTATTTATTTATTTTTGTAGCAGTTGGAGGCCGAATTTTCTCAAGAAAGTTATATATCTGAGTTTCTCTCACAATTTCACCCAATTTCAAAAAAAAAATCAGCCGAAACGGAGTCCGGGAAGTGAAGTTATGAGCATTTTAACTTCAACAGGTTTTTAGGGTTTTTCCAGAAAAAACCGTGATTTTCTGCCGAAACTTATTGGGTCTATTTTTTGGGTGTTTTCGGGACGATTGTAGGACCAAAGAGTTCATAGGGTGCTTAGATGACTATTTCCTCTCAAACTCTAAAAAAATTTCTTGAATCATTCAAAGTCCAATTGTTTCACACATTGGATGACATATTAGATGCATTTGTACATGGCCTCACAGACGACCTCACAAATAGACTCAATGATAGTTTTCGTAGTATTCAATATTCATTGAATAACATGCAGGAGAGATTTCTTATGGAAGGCCTCAGGGATGAATATAATCAAGAAATATATGCTTGGTATGATTTTGACGCCGATTGTGATGATTGGTATATGGATAGTTGTCATTTCTGGGATGACAACCACTTTCATATTTTATTTGATGACTCTAATCCACCTTCTGTAGAGAGCATCAATGTGACAAATCGAGAGTCAATGATTATTACCAGTGTCCATCTGGTGGGATGAATATAATCAAGAAATATATGCTTGGTATGATTTTGACTATCAGGACATGATTTAGGATGGATATTGTCATCGGGATGACAACCACTTTCATATTTTATTTGATGACTTAATCCACCTTCTGCAGAGAGAGCATCAATGTGACAAATCGAGTGCCAATGATTATTACTGTCCATCCCGTGACATCCTATGCTGGTATTATTCCTTTTCAGATCACATTTTAATTACTCTTTCCACTATGTGGATGGATCTTCTTATTCGACTCACATGATAGGTGTTAGTCTTTGGAACATCATTTGGAGTTGGCTATTGGGTTCCAAAATCTTCCACGGGGAGTTCACTTGAGCACTTGGACATGAGACCTGAGCTTACAATGGTGGTTGGACTACTCAGCATGATGGATTTCCTTTCAACATCGGACTTTGGTTCTTCAATCTTCTTTAGCATTATGGTCCACATTTATCCATGGGACCCTAGTATATTGTTGTACTTCCTCATAACAAGCGTTGAGAAAAATTCTTTCATTAAGGGGATGGAATGTAAGGTAGCTAGAGGTAGTGGAGGGCCCAGAGGGCCTATAGTGATAATAGTGGAGGCCTGCCCACAAGGTGGACTAGGTCCACTATACTATTAAATAAGACCCACTATGGTAGTTGGGATATAATAAATGGATAATTAGATATAATAAAATGTAAGAGGACTTCTTGAAGGTCTCTACTTCTAGAAGATTCCTCTAGAATGTTCTTAGTGATGGTGGTAGCACTATATAAAGGGGTTCAAGCAATGTAATGGACATGAAGAGAAGTATCAAGATTTGAGCCAGAGTTCAATAGGAGGATGCCCCCTGAAGAGGCAAGTGAACAAAGAGAGGATCCCTCCTATAATAGGATCCATTGTATGGTGCTCTCTCACCCTCAAGGGTTTGGTAATAGTATAGTGTGGTTTATTCTATCCTACTTTCTGGATCTATTGTGTACTCAGTAATTGTGGTGGATTATATTTGTAGATGTATTCTGGTTTTTTAACACCTGCCACTCATTCAACATACATATATGGAAAAAAACTCAGTGAAAAAAATCATACAAAGACATTATTCCTAGGTAGTATTTTGTTTCAAGTTTGTGAAGGTGATGCATTCATTACTCAAGAAAGGATATTTGAGACAAAATTCAAAAACATTTAAAAGGAGATGTTGTGCTAAATGTTAAGCATCAAACTCATAGAGGTAAATTGGATAATTGAATATGGCTGAAGATGAATATATTGCATCTTACTTCCTACAAGTTGATGAAATAGTAAATTCCATTAAAATATTGGGAGAAGAAATAAAAGAACTAGTTATTATCCAGAAGATACTCTGTGTCTCCTATGAGATTTGATCCTAAGATTTTATCCCTAAATAAAGAGAAGATCTTGGTATGATAAGAATGAACGAGCTACATGGAATTAATATTTACAACCTATGATATGAGAACATAATAGGAAAATACATCCAAGAAGGAAGCAACATTCAAGGAATCCAAGAAGACAAAAGAAGAATAAGCAAAGAAAATGACTATAGCTTGCAAAGTGATGACTGATGAAGATGAATAGATGGACAACTTCGTGAAGGAAGTTAAATAAATGAATTGGAAAGTACAAAGGTAAGCTTTTACTTTAAATGTTTTAATTTAGTAAAATTGGCCATTTTGCCAATAAATGTCCATATAAGATAAGAACAAAGAAAGTGATGAAGAAGAAGTCCCTAAGAAAGAAAAGAAATATCAAAAGGAAGACAAGAGAAGAAACAAGAAGAAATTATCTAAAAAATATCTACTCAGTTGAAATATAGTTCAAC
This sequence comes from Picea sitchensis, assembly GCA_010110895.2. Taxonomy (NCBI): domain Eukaryota; kingdom Viridiplantae; phylum Streptophyta; class Pinopsida; order Pinales; family Pinaceae; genus Picea; species Picea sitchensis. Next base: position 927,513 of record SNQJ01S0000389.1, on the reverse strand, counting down.
ATTCTCATTGAGGATGATGATAGAGAAAGTGATTCATAAAATGTACTCTTTATGGATTATCAAAATGATGTAGAGGATTATGAAGAAGAAGGTGAAGGAGATCTCAAAGAGGAGAAATAATCAGTGTTTTAGAAGAACTAAAAATAGAGAGGAAGAAAACAAATCAACTGAAGGAGAATTACTTATGCTAAAAAAGAGGATTCTTAAAAATCCAACTCCTCGAAAAAGGACTGTGATGATTATGAACCTGAAATCATGTTAAAATAGCTGCATGATTTCAAAGAGATACTCAAGTAGGGTTAAAGAAAGTGTGAAAAGGAGAAAAGAGAGCTTTAGAAATTGGAAGCTAGTTTCCACTAAGGGCTGAAATTCAAAGATATGTAGTAGAACAACACCAAAGTAATAGATGAAATCATCAGTGCTCAAAGGCTGACCAAGGATAAGTCCGACTAGGATGCCAACAAACACATACAAGGAAGGGTCTGAGCCCAAGGACTACATGGTGGAGGAAGTAGAATAAAGGACTTATGCAGAAGTCACTGGAGGATTCACCAAGAAGGAAGAATGCAACCCTCTGCTATTTCTAGAGAAATGATCGTGAAGAATATTATAGAAGGATGGCACTATATAGAAGAACCAATTTTTCAGAATCAACAACCACCCATGAAAAGAAATCAAGAAGAAAAACCATATAGGAACAATTATCCAAAAATATCTTCCTGTGCATCAAACTATTTTTCTTGGTTCATGTTATCATGTAATAATTTTAAAGGCCAAGAGTAAATTGCAAATTATTATGCTAAGAAAAAAATCCATGTAGTTATAATTAGAGTTAACTATCTCAAAAATCCACATGAAGCATACAACATAAACTATAACATTTTTGGCTCATTAAACGATGAAGCAGAATGTTATAAATGCAACAATTTTGAACACATGGCCAACAATTATATATTTTACAAATTCTCCAAAGGAACTAAATAGGAATTCAATCTGTCATCAAAAGGACCATCAAGAATTTGGATAAGAAAGAATGATAAACTAAATGTTGAAGAATGTTCCCTTTCACCTCGGTGAAAATGTATTGAAGGATTGGTATGTTGAAAGTGGTTGTTGAAGGTATATGACATGTGACAGGAACATATTTATAACTTTGAAGAAAAGAAATAGATGGATCATTTATGTTTGGAAATGATAACTCAACCAGAATTATAGGGAAAGGCACATTCAAGCTGGAAGTAAGGATGCCAAGGAAGAAAAATTCATACTTTGTTGAAAAACATGAAGCATAATTTCATCGAAAGTGCAGTCAAATGTGTGATCAATGACATAAAATTATATTTGACTATGAGAAATATGAGATAAGGAAAGAAGGATCGAGAAATTTGGTGGCTATAACAAGAAGAACTCCAAACAACATATACATCTTGAATGAGATTTTTAAAAAAATATGTTCCTTGGGAAGGGAAAATTAAAGTTGGCTTTAGTAGGGAAGAATGGGACACATGAACTTTGAAAATATGGCTATCAAGATTAGAAAAAGAAATCAGAAGAGAAATTCCCCAAAATATCAAAAACTAGTTAGTACTATGTAATCATTTTCTACATGGAAACAAACAATCAAAATTTAGATCAAAGGAATACTCTACAACAAAGACATTGGAAATTGCATACCGATCTATGGAAAATGAGAACAAAAAGGACTAAATGGGTGAACAATATCATGCTACTGCATTGATGATCATACAAGGATGACTGCATGTTGTCTTTCTCAAAAAATAAATCAGAGGCATTTGAAATTCCAAAATATTCAAGGAGATGAAGCCAAAAACGAAACGGATTTGAGAATTAAGTGCTTAACATCAAACAATGGAGGAGACTTTACATCAAAAATCTCAGAATTTTTTGAAGAGTATGGAATGAAAATGTAGTTCTCAACAACTAGGACACCTCAACAAAAATGGAGTCATTGAAAGGAAGAACAAAACTGTAACATAGATGGCTATAACCATGTTGAAGGATTCAAAGTTGAGGAATATGATTTGGCATGTGAAGTACACACAACCGCTCATATCTTGAATAGAGAAATTCTCAAAAGTTAACTATGATAAAACACCATATGAGTTATGGAAGGGAAAACCAACAAATGTCAAACATTTTAGAGTATCAAGAAAGTGCTACATAAAAAGAGAAGATGGGATGGAGTTAGGAAAATTTGATTTTTGAGTTGATAAAGGCATATTGTCATTACTCAAGCAAAAGCAAAGCATATAAATGTTATAATCTGAGACTCAACAATATAGTGGAAAGTATAAATGTAAAAATTGATGAAGCAGATGTAATGAAGATCAAAGAAGAAAGGAAAAGAGCCAAATGAATAGGAAAGAGAAGAAGAACTGAAAGAAGAAGAGGGTAGTAGAAGAAGAAGAAGAATAGCAGCCATAAGCACAACATGAAGAAAATGACCAACACGACTTTCTGATTCCTTCCAAGACACCTAACCATTGGGTTCAAAATAATCATCCACCGTTAACAAATTATTGGAGATAAGAATGTAGGAATAGAAAATAGAGGAAGTAAAATGTTTCATACACTAGAGAAGAGACACCTTGCACTACTATCCAAAATTGAACCCAACAACTTTGAGGAATCCAAAGAATATTTATACTGGGTCAAGTCCGTGGAAGAAGAACTACATCAAATAGAAAATAATGAAACATGGGAACTAGTCCTAAGATCAAAGAACAAAAATGTGATTTCATACAAAATGGTTTCCAAAAATAAAAAAAATGAAGATGGACAGGTAACTAGAAAAAAGGAAAGACTAGTATGCAAAGGATACAAAATAAGTTGAAGGGATTAGATCTTGAAGAAAGGGATTTTATTTCCATAATGGAAGCAAATGAGATTGATCTGGCCCATGCATGTTCCTTTACAAAATCAAGGTATATTGATGTATGTAAAATCAAAAATTCTAAATGGTGAATTAGAAGAATCAACATTTTATCGTCATATTGAACAAACTGCATGATTCCTACTCACGAATGGAATATTATGTTTTCATATTGGAGAAATATTTGTATGGACTCGAACAAGTCCCTAGAGATTGGTATTCAATATTGGATAGGTATTTATAGGAACAAGGATTCAAAAAGGGTAATGTAGATAGTAATCTCTATGTAAAGGTTGATAGAAACAACATACTTATCATTGAATTATATGTGGATGAGCATTATATTTGGAAGTGATGATGATAGGATCTAGTAAATTTTTGAATCCAAGACATGTAGAAGGATTTTGAGCTGTCACTACTTGGTGAATTGAAATTATTTTGGGGACTTCATATATCTCAGTGGGATGAAGGAATTTTCATTTCCCAAACCAAGTACATCAAAGAAAAAATGTTGAAGAAGAATGAACATTGCAAAACCGCTAGCAATTCGGATGGTGACATGTTGCAATTTGAGAAAAGATCATGAATATAAAGAAGAAAAACAGAGACTCTATAGGATGAATTCATTGACAACCTACTCTATGTGATAGCCTCAAGACCAGATGTAATGCAAACAATTAGAGAAATGCACATTTCAAGAAGCACCAAAGGGAAACTCATGTTCTAGTAGTAAAGAGGATCTTTAGTTTGTCGATGGATAATGGTAAGAGTTATGATTTCCCCATATAATACTATTCTATATGGATAAATGTCATTCCATTTCTGGTGGTATAGGGAACATGCTACATAACTCCCCACGGTTTGAGAGTTATGTCCTTAATGTGGTTGGAGGACCCCTCATATGTCATCTAGAAGCCCCAAAAGGTCAACAAAAGTAGTCAAAGTGGTTTAAGAGATTCTTGGTGCTGCAATAATAAAGTGAAGTAATGAGTGCATTATAACTAAACAAAGTGAATAAAAAATAAATTATTTCAATAATAAATTTAATGGAGAAATTAGAAGTGGGTTAACCCTAAAATAAGGAAAGTGGGGCCAAATGACCTAGAAGATGTTTTTAAGGAAGCTACTTGGAGAGTATAAATAAGAGGCAAGGTTCTCTAATTTTAATTACACTTGAGAATATTGAATACCTATAGGTGTTTGAGGTAACCAAAGGATATCTAAGCCTAAATTATGAGGAAAGTGAAGAAAATAAGGCCGAAATGCAAGGAATGATAAATTCTTTTGATGGTGCTCTCTAAGGTATGTTATTTACAGGTCATCTCACCATTTGCGCTATAATGTTTTTTCTATAATGATTCAGATCGTGAAATTTCTATGACATTGAGAAAACATATCCAAGTATTTTTGGTAAAACAACCATCTTGTGGGTCATTGTATTTTGGGAGTTACACTCCGTGGAAAATAGGGTTTGTGGCTAGTCCTTAAACTAGTCAAAAATAGGTGTTTCGGGTAAAAGCGTCATAATGTATTCATAACAAATCCAAATTCAGTAAACCAAATGTGTTGGTTAGGGTACAGTCTTTAGTATGTTGTGTAACATTTTCAGATCATTTTAACAAATATTTAGTGTGGGGCACGCTCTACAAGGTCGCTCTCTAAAATAATCTAGAATTCAGCAAGGTATGCCATTTTTTCTATAACTCCTTTTCCGAGAGGTTCCAAGTAGTGACACTTGGAGGAATTGTATAAAAACAATGAAGAACATTCTGTATCAGTTTCATAGCTTTATACATTATAGGTACAAAGTTATTATTACTTCAATTTAGGGTTGTTGACTAATCCAAAACGAGGCATGTGAGACTAAAGAAAAGTTTGATAAAAATGCTAATCTCTTGTTATTAAAGTTAAGGAAGGTTTGCAGGAATGTGATCATATACACCAGGTCTATTACTACAAATTAGATTTGGATGATGAAATTGATGAGGTCTTTTGGTTGAGATACATGTTGAGTACATGGTTAAGACAAGTAGTTGATGAGTTGGCACATACATGAGGTGTATAGTTGATGATTTTGGTACATATTAATGAGTCATAGTTGATGAGTAGTTGGCACATGATTGGTACATACTTGGTACATGGTTGGATGCACTTGTTTATGGTACAGGTTGATTATAGGTTGTTTGGTACAGGTTGGGGCATGGTTGTTGCACTTGTTTATGGTACAGGTTGATTACAGGTTGAGGTATAGGTTGATGCATGGTTGATGCATGGTTCATATTTATTGGTACAAGTTTACATCGGTATATCTCACAGTGATAGTGTGACAATGGTTCCATCATTCTACTTATACTTCAAGGTGATTGGATAGGGCAAGGACAAGTGGTTGTAGCCACCTTCCATTTGTAGCCGGAGAACATAGGGGGTTGTAGCCTCCTTCGGGTTGTAGCTAGAGAATCGGGGAGTTGGAGCTTCCCTAAGGTTGTATCCTGAGAAACTAGGGGGTTGGAGCCTCCTTACAGTTACAGATGGAAAACAAAGGAATTTGGTTCTTCCAATGAATGTAATTCTTCAAGACATATAAGAAAACTCATTCTGTGGTTTTCTCCCGATTTGGGTTTCCACGTAAAACACTGGTGTATTGTGTATGTGTGTATTTTTTCATTTGTTCATTTCTTATTTATTCTGCAATTATTAGATGATAATGCTTCATTGATATAACACTTGGATTATATGGTTAAAAATGATTAAATTTCTCTATTACTGATTCACCCTCCCTCTCAATAATCCAACATCATACTACCACCCCACTTGCATAAAAATCATAATGTTTTTCATGTATCTATTCTATGTCATTATGTTGTTGACGAATCACATAAACTAAATTGGAAGGAATTGCGCTTATCGGACACGGGAACCCTCACGGTAGAACCGTTACGCATATTGGACTATAGAGTCCGACAGCTCGGGAACTATCTGATAGACCAAGTTAAGGTCCAGTGGGACACGTATAGTCCAGGATCTGCTACTTGGGAGGATGTCGAGACATTACGACGAGATTATCCCTCACTTTTTTGACCACCTCGAGAATATGTTTATCGAAGGTTGGGTTTATGTAACACCACCTTTTGACTTAGACAACTAGGATTAACTGAAGCCTAATCACCTTTATTTTCTATTCATAATGAAACTATTAATGATATAGTTGAACTTTTAAGACGTAGGAACCTTTATGAATGTTTAAACATTATTTGAATGATGATGGATATGATACGATCTATTATGTGAATGTAAATTCTATGAATGTTTAAATGTTATTTGAATGATGATGGATATGATGTTTTCTATTATGAGAATGTAAATTCTATGAATGTTTAAATGTTATTTRAATGATGATGGATATGATGCGATCTATTATGTAAATGAAAATTCTATGAAGGAGTAATGTCAATTGAATTATGGGGATATTATGAGATCTATTTCTAACTTGAAAAATTTGATATTAAAGTTGTTGGTATGTGGATACCGAATTGAGATTATGGTTGTAGGCAATTACATGATGATAATGCATAGATATGTATGAATTGTGTTATAGACTAATTTGCAGGTCAATGGGATATGAAATAGCCAAGGGATAATGGTAATAAAAGTGGATGTCATGACCACCGACCGAAAAACAATATGGTATAAATATTTGTATGTGAAATTATATTGGGACAAATCCATTGTTATGATATATGGACAGTGTAGGTTTTCAGGTGGTGAGACTACCCAAAAACTGAATAAACGATGACAAAATTCCCAGCAACACGGTGCCTCTGTATATTCCATTGTAGGGTGTGGACCCTATTCCTATTAAGAGGGCTGGAGGCATTTCCCACCGTTTATTCCCTGAAACCTGGAGTCATGGGAGGACGGTGTTAGCTCACGCTCCCCTAGACATGTGATGATGACTGTCAGTTGCCTGTTGGGGAAGCTTGGTCAAGATATTGACACTTCCACTTATGGTTTCTATTTGGAGTTAGGTCAATATAGTTGATGCTCCAAGATAGTCCAGTAGAGGAAGGATATGAATGGAAGATGGAAGTGAGTTAGGGAGGAAGGATGAATAGAAATAGTTGAGAGTGTATGGAGATTTTCCTTATGGTGGAATTTATTGTTTTTCCTTCTGAAAATAAAATGTGTATATATGTATATTCATAATTACTTAACTGAACTACAATTGTCTAAATAAACATTATTGAGCTAGATTATTGTAATTAAGGGATTTCACAAACATTTGATTAGTTTATTATGTTTTATAAAATGAATAGTCTTGTTGATTGGATTGGATGCATATGTAAATTACTATAGAGGTGATAGTTATTGTTATTAGTACATGCATGAGACTTGTATGTACTAGCTACACATGCATTTCTTGCACATGTACACTAGTATGTATGAGTTTTCTTGGCTTACTTACTAATAATGTTGTTTATTGGATATGAATGTGTGAACCATCTGTCATTTATCTTGTATCATAAATTACTTTAACTTCGAGACGAAGTTTCTTGAAGGGTGGGTGTATGTAACAACCCTAATTAATTAATTAATTAATTATCATGATTAAATATTTGTTTAATTAATATTAGTTTAATGAATTATTAATTTTTATTATGAAGACTTGGTTAATAATACAATTGTTTTGGTATATGGACCCAATTATGGAGGGGGGATAAGGTGGTTGAGACTTAATGGGGGGATAAGGCAGTGAATAATGAGGAAAGGGGGAACACTCGGAAAGGGGGTCTTCTTATTTTTTGGGGGGGGTAATATTTTTTGGAGATTGGAGGAAGGAGAAGGGAGGAGGAGTGGAGACTATGTATCTATTTTTGTGCTGACAAACTTGAAGACTTTCATAGGAGGCACTTATTTCTTGTAATTTTGGGCTCGGGGGCCAGGAAACCGTAAGGAATCAAGGGGCTAGGGAGCTAGATAGGTTGTTCCTAGCTGGTTGGGAGGTTAGTCAGTTTTGGGAAGAGTTTCAAAACAACATAAGTTTGAGATATTTATCATCATTATTATATTGTGATCATTATTGTACTGTTGTTTTTTTATTATTATTATTTATGTTGAATATGTTATGCATTATCATGTTGTTAATTTTTAAATTATGTTGAATAGCGAGTTGTTATTATGCTAAAATGAGAACTGAACAAAAATTATTATAGCATTTCTATATTTAAATTTATGTTTTATAAGGCTCTGTTTGGAAGGGCCTTGCACACTGGCAGGTCTTTGAAGACAATGAGTAGATCAAGTCATTTTTAGAAATGGTGGAAGAAGTTTTTGAAACTCACATTGACCAACAAAATCAAAATGACCCTACTTGGATCATGTAGGAAGATGAACATCCTCGGAAGTTCCAATTTAAGATCGTTAACCACCAAATGTTGGTGTTAAAAAAAAATCAGATTCCTAAGGGTCTAATTCCATTAGAGATATTATTTGATCAGGATGATATACCCTTAAATTCTACCTTGCAACCTCAACCTGAAGAGGTTGAAGATTGTGATATAGGCACTAAGGAAAACCCTAAACTTGTCAAAATATCTAAGTACCTTCCACCTGTAATGAAAAGTAAATATGTCTAGTTACTCAAAAAATACAAAGATGTCTTCTCTTGGGCTTACGATGAACTAAAGACTTATGATACCACTGCCATCAAACATAAAATCCCCTTGAAACCAGGCATCAAACCTTTCAGGCATAATCTTAGACAAATAAACCCTATACTCCTACCTGTAATAGAAAGGGAGGTAAAAAATCTCCTGTATGCAAAGATTATTGTTCCACTCAAGTAGTCCAAGTGGGTAGCTAATTTAGTTCCATTCAGGAAGAAAAATACTGAAATCAGACTCTGCATCGATTTCAAGAACCTAAACGATCATCCCTTACAGAAAATTATCCGCTCCCTAAAATGGATCATGTTCTTCAGGGATAACCGAATGTCTATGATTGATGGATTTTAAGGTTACAATCAAATTACGGTCCATGAAGATGACAAAGACAAAACCCTGTTTACAACTCCATGAGATACTTTCATGTACAACAAAATGTCATTCGGTTTGATGAACGCAGGGGCCACCTTTCAACGAGAAATGGAAATATCCTTTGTCGGTGAGAGAGATAAGTTCATCAATATGTATCTCGATGATTTAACTTTTTTTTCTAACTCATATGCAGAGCACTTGATACACCTCAAAAAGACATTCGAAAAATGCAGAAAAATTGGTTTGTCACTCAACCCTAAGAAATCCCATTTTGCAATGTAAGAAGGTAAACTCTTAGGCCATATAGTATCTAGAGAAGAAATCAAAATCGATCCAAAAATGGTTGAATCTATAGATACAATCAATATTCCTAGAAATAGAAAGGAAATTCAATCTTTTTAAGGAAAAATATTTTTTTTAAGAAGATTCATTCCAAATTTCACTGAAATTGTTAAATTGATTACAGATATACTGAAAAAAGAAAGAGAGGTCAAATGGACAACCGAAGCTAAAGCATCTTTCAAACACATCAAGAAGGTAATAGGAGAAGCACCAGTGCTGGCCAGCCCAAACTACACAAAAGATTTCTTGATCTTTTCATTTGCATTCGAGCATACTATTGCAGTCGTGCTCCTACAGAAGAACGACGAAGGTTTCAACCAACTGATAGCATTTTTTAGTAAAATCCTTAGAGACACTGAGTTGAAATATGATATACTGGAAAAACATGCATATGATATGGTGAAGGCCCTCAAAGATTTCAGGACTTACGTGCTTTACTCCAAAATAATTGCCTACATACCAACCAACTCTGTTAAAGATATATTGGTTCAACCTGGTAGTGACGGAAGGAGGGGCCGATGGCTAGCCAATATTCAGGAATTCAATCGAGAGGTAAAACCTATTAAACTCGTCAAAGTTCAAGGCTTGGATAAGATATTAGCCGAATCTAATTTTAGAGCACTTGAGATAAATCATCTGCAAGCTTACAAATAACTTCTAGACATAAAAGAATTTGATGATCAGACACCTACAACCTAGATCCAAGAAACATTTTCCACCTCTACTTGGTATGGTGACATAGTTTCATACCTCTTGACTCTTCAGTGCCCAAGTGATATGACTCCTTCTAAGGAAATAACATTGAAGATGCACTAGGTAAAATATTGCATCATTGACAGTCAATTGTATTGGAAATATCCCCTAGGGTTTTTACTAAGATGTTTGATAGAATCTAAAACAAAGAATGTTATAAATGAGTTTCATGAAGGGGTGTGTGGAGGACACCAGTCCTGGAGGGCTATGACCTATAAATTCCTGAGAGTTGGATACTATTGGCCAAATTTATTTACAGATGTGAATACTAAAGTCGGAGCCTATAATTCTTGTCAACTATTCTCAGACAAGCAAAAGCTTCCTGCACTACCCTTGATCCCAGTCAAGACAAAAGCTCCATTTCAACAATGGGGTATGGATTTGATCAGAGAAATATATCCACACTCTAGTGCACAACATAAATGGATTCTAACCACCACAAATTATTTCACTAAATGGGTAGAGACCATTTCGATACAAAATGTTACAGATTCAGTAGTGATGAATTTCTTAGAAGAAAACATTTTATCAAGATTTAGTTGTCCCCGGAAGATAGTCATAGATAATGCACAAGATTTCAAATCCATGGCGATGGTTATTTTTTGTCAAAAGTACAACATTGTACTAGGAAATTCCACAACCTAATATCCATAGGGAAACATATTAGCCAAGTCATCGAATAAGAGCCTGGCCACCATAATAAAAAATGTGCTAACTGAAATAAGAAAACTTGGCATGTTGATTTGAAATAATCTTTGTGGTAAAATATAATAGGCACTAAGAAATTGATTGGAATGTCTCCTTTCCAAATGGTGTATGGTATTGACGTGGTCCTTTCCATAAATCTAGCTTTTCCTGTGATGAAGATTTCAAAAGATGCGAAGGAAGAACTAAATGATGTTACCAAAAGAATAAACCAGTTAGTTGAAGTCCAACCAAATAGGGTTGAGGTGGATGAGAAGCTTCAAAGATATCAAGACAATATGAAAGCCCTGTTTGATAAAAAAGCTAAAGATAGGGAATTTCTTCCTGAAGACCTAGTTTTGAAATGGGATGATAGGAATTACGACACCGGAAATCATGGAAATTTTGATCACATCTGGTGCAGGCCTTTCAGAATTGTAGCTTCCGAGGGAAATAATTCATTCTTATTAGAAAACCTCGATGAGAAAATCCTTAACACCCCTATCAAAGGGCATTACCAGAAGCACTTCATGTAATAATCAGATCCCAAATCACCATTGTATATACTGGTTTGATTTTCTTATTTTGATTTACAGTTTTTTCCTTCGTTGGTAAGTTTTTAATTTTACTATAGATAAGACCAATTTTGTTGATTTCATAAAAAATAGAAATACAAGAACAAGTAACACCTACCTTTCCTTTTCTGCAAGGGTTCTTACATTTCTCAATTTTATTTTCAGATAAAACACTTACTGATAGTTGAGGGATAAATATGTATCATAAACCGATAATCTTGTTTCAGAAAAATTAGTTTTCTCACAAAACAAATGATAGATTAATAATGGTTTTTGCTTGAGAATACAAATGAAATCCAAGGTATGAAATTATATGATCATTGTTGTTCAAACCAAGATGCTAAAAGAATGCTTATAAAATCTAAATAAGGTTGTACTCACATAAAAAAATGGTCACCTGATCAAGGATTAGTAAAATATGAAATTCTGAGTTTCTGAATCAAATGAAGATAATACAAAAAAAAAATAAGGATAAGAAAAGCTCGCTAATCGAGAAGTAGTTTTGAGTGGAAATAAGATCCCTTTTGAAACCTCTAACTTTTTGTTATGTTCACATCTATCATATCAAAAATATTTTATTCTATCTTGATTTTTCAGTCCCTGACCTTAAATCTCCACAGGAAGGCAGAGTTCACCTTGACTCGAGAAGCCTAAAAAACTAGACCTTCAAAACGAGATAGGAGAAAACTTTATGATTCCTTTGGTTTTAACTGAGATAAAGTATGTCTAGGATAATTCTGACTACTTTATCCCTTCTATCATATTTTAAAATGATTTATTTCACTCAAGGAAATTCCCTGGAAATTAAAATCTCCTCGTGATAACTTCCTTGTAGGCAAAGGTGTTTTGAAGGTTAGGAGAGGATTAGCCCATAGTAAAACAAAGTGAGTTGGCAAACCTTCTTTGCTAAATTATAAACAAATATCATCCCTTGTATGATATATACAAATTGATTGCCCCCACTTTAGAAATATTAAAATATAAGATGGATAGTGAAAGGAAATTCATAATCTGATTGCCCCCATCCAGTCCAAGACAAATGGTGAAAGGAAATTTGAAATTCAATTGCCCCCATCTTGTCCAAAATAGATGATTAAAGGAAATTCATTTAAATGATTGCCCTCATCTCAGCAAAGTGAAAATTGAAGTGGTGAATGGAAACTCAATGGGAAATGTAGATAACTTCACTGGGGTACTAAACAGGCCCACTGGCAGTGAAGCAATGTCTATGATATCTGCAAGGCTATTATACATGTATATAATGTACTCTACTAGCTAGTCCTTTTTTCGACAATATTTACATTCTGGACCGACAAGGGACCCCCTCCCTGAATTAAATTGTTAAATTTATTCTACCTTGAGGCGAACAAAATTGACCAGGGTCTAATAGCTTGGTTAAATTTGTTTTGATTATCTTAAACAGACTTGAAATCAGTTTCAGCAAAAAGAAAGCTATAAATATCCTAAAATCAATATTGGTGAATGATCAAGTTTTTGAAAGTTTTATGAGATACGGTTGAAGTCTAATATCCTCCTATATGTTTTCTCATAGGTGTTTCACAGAAACCCAATGATGACTTCATTAACCCAATAAAGGCACTTGGTATACAATTCTTCCATTCCTCACAAGGAGACGTGATCCCCAAATGGAGCCTATGTTGGAACACTTTTAAAATTATAAGCTTCGAGATTTACCTTGTTTATTTTTACTTCATCTCAAAATCAAAATCCAATAATAAATCATTTTTGTCTTCTATCCTTAATGAGTACACAAGGTCCATCGTCGATCCAATTCTCTCATCGATCGAACGATCTGTTTTTCCCGAATGTTTTGGAGCCGCCTAAATATTAAAAAGGTCAAGCCTCTGGAGACTTGCTTTGGAGTTTCGGATTTCATTGTTTCACACTTTGGGCATTTCACCATATAGAAACTCCAAAATCCCAATGTTCGAAAAGTGTTCAAAGGTTCTTAGTCATCATACACGTATAACTTCCTAATATTTGACACCTCATTATAAGTAGTGGCCTGTCGAAACATCCATAAAGTTGTTTTGCCGACACCCAAAGCATATGGATACCAAGAAGCTAAACCTGTTTTAAATAAATTAATCTTGATTAATACTTAATTAAATAACTTTGCACTTTTGGAGTTCGGATATTTTCCATCCACTGCACTCAAATATCATGAAGCATGAAACCCCGAAATACTTGAAGATAAGAACGGTTATTTACTAGATAAAACATGATTAAAATTAATAAATCACTGCACGATTTCACGTTTCGGGGATCCTGTCTTGAGAAACTACCAAAATTTTGAGGTCCAAAAATCCTAAAGAACACTTAACGATAAAAGAGATTAACTAATGCATTAATGAGGATTATCTCGTGATTAAATTATTATTTTTTATTGAATCATAGCTTGGGTAAATTCAAATGTTATTTTTCAAAACTTCTAATCGTGAACCACCAGACATTAATGACATTAATAATCAATCTAAGGCAATCATTTCAAATAAGATCTTGGACCACTTTCTAAATATTTTCATTAAGGAAAGTGAATGCACCATCAGTAAAGTATTCGTAACTCAACACAGTTAAGGGAAAAGGATATTGAAGTTTGAATTTCATTTGCGCTTTCACAGAAAAACAAGTTTGAGCAGGATAAGAAGTTTGTTCATTTCTTGTAACAGGTAACAGAGTTCTGAACTCATGATATCATGGCTCCATGGAAAGAAGCTAAAGCATCTGGTGAAATCTCAAACCCAAACTTAGACGTCTTCTCAGACACTTCGCCCAGAACCATAGATGACTCGGGCGATGAGGTGACTGAAATCCAGGCTACGAAATATAAATGTGTTTCTCAATCAGAGTTGCATAAAATAGAAACACGACCTAGTCTTGTGCCTTATAAAGATATGATTGGTTGGGCATTGGAGAATGTCGACATCCTGACCAAGAGCATCTGCAATTCGCAAAAATTTGCAGTCAGATCTTTCCGACCAGAGAATTTCCAGGTAATGTACAAATTATCCCCAGTTCCCAATTACATTTATAATTCCACTTTCCTAATGGACTTCAATAAGAAAGAATGTGTGCAATATGGAAAGAACTTACCTGATTTGATCAAGGATTTGTTCTTAGATCTTGAGAAGTTTAGAGCAGACACCCATGGCATATATGTTGTTTCTTCATTAGAGCCTCACATGATGTATATATAAATGATGTTATGTCGAATTTTTGGGAAGGAAAAAACTGCTCATTTCTTATTACCATGGGTGCCAATCATGCATACAGTAGTAGATGGGTATTCCTTCTATTGGGCCAAAATATTATTGGACAATTTGGTCAAGAAAATCACAGAATATCATTCATTGAAAGCCAAAGGGAAACCTGCCCCATTTTACATGTCTGCATATATTATGGTTGTCATTTGTTTCATGACACCATTTCCTTTGATGGGATGGAGCTGGACTCCCACCAATTTTGGATCAATACACTTCTATCACTCCAAGTTGTGGGAGGATAAAGAAAAATATTTCTTCTACGAAATCTGCAACTATGTGTTGGTGTCGATGCATATTGCTATATATGGTTGCCCACCTCCCAAGATTTTAGATAAGATAGTGACCAACCTGGGAAAGATAGAATATTGATACATTGAAGAACATTTCTCTTATATCAGGGTTTTGGGATGTTTTGTCCCTCCGCATGCCTTACCAAATTTTCTTCTAGATCGATTGGCGTGCAAAGAGTTAGCACATCAAACTATTCTAGGGAGAATCAGTAAAGAACTAAAGGAAGCACAGAAAAAGGTATGGCCCTCCTTTCCTTTGCAGGTTGGTATGTTCTAATTGTTAGATTTCGACCACTCAAAAGTAGAGGCTGCGGCCTTAGAAGACATTCAACTTGTTAATATCGAATTCAAGAAACATGATCCCTAGAATATTGTGGGAAACCACATAGATCTTTACAATATGAAGGTATATGAGCATGAAGATTCTCCACATAATGAGATATTCTGAGGAGAAAGATCTTATCAGGAAGTGTTGAGATGAGTCCAAACTCTAGCTCCATACAAATTAGTCAAGTTCTATAATTTTCAGAAACACTGAATAAATAGCCTACCTAAAGTCTTACAGGGAGAAGCCCAGACCTCTCCAGCTACACAAGAAATTGTGACCCAGAGTTTAGAAACAAGGAGCTCTAGTGAATAGGATGCTCAAGGAAATTTGAAAAAAATCGAGGTTTTGGTACAGAAGGGTGATGCCACATTGAAAAACCCTCCAGATGATGAAACTAGAGATCAAGATGAAGTTTTGATTGAAAAAGGGGAAAGAAAAATCATTGTTCACACCAGATAAATTAGCTACAAATATATTAGGGCAGCAGCCATCCACCGATATAGGAATCCCTATCAAATCGACCACACCTTTACAGTCCAGTAGGGGGAACCCGAATGCCAAAGTCATTTTTATAGAGGATATCACTCCTATTTTAGTTGAAAAAATGCCCCCTTCCGACTTCTTCTATAGAAAGAAGAGAAGGGTTGTAGTAAAAAGAGAAACGCACCAAAGGGAGGGTTCAACTATCAAGAGGCACAAAGTGCTATATGATGGTCGAGCCTTAGAGGAGGCGGGATTTTCTATGGAAGTGGTAGGCACATTGGGAGCTTTTGCCACAACAAATAAATGTTCAACTGGGAACCTAACAGAACAACTGAAGCAGAAGGATCTGTTGGTGAAACAGTTTCAAAACAAAATAAAGACTGTGGAATAGAGTGCGAGAGATGATATGAATAAAGGTTTTGAGAAGACCAGAATCTATAAAAGACAATAAATCCAGCAAATAAAAATCAGACTTGATGAAATGCATAAAAATTCACAAGCAAGTAGAGAAATGCCCATTCAATAGGGAGAATTGGTCAAACAACTGTGAGCTAAAATAAACTTGACTGAGAACACAGTCCTGGATATGGCTATTTTCCAATCCTAGGAATTGGATGTACATGAGAAGCAGGAATCAACCCAACAAAACCTTTTGACTAAAGTAGAAGTTGTTCAAAACTATTATCGGGTGGCAGAACATTCTTTAAATAACATTCACCTAAAGGAGAGAGAGGCCCTTGCATCTTGAGTTACATTCCAAGAGGTTTTTTATCAACAGTAAAGGAATAAGTATCTAGGGTCACTAGATTATATCTTTCAGATCAAACTCGAGGCGATATAATACTGAAAACATGGGAGGCCAATTTAGTTGAAAGTAAAAGGTTAGCCTAGGAAGTGAAGAAATCTTGTGAAGAAGCATGTTCCTCACTTGAAAAAGAGTCACTGGAAATTGAAAGATATAGTATCTCCGATGTCCTGGGGAAAATTCATATTGCAAAAAATTAACTTAATTCCAAGATAGGCATGGAAGAAGCCCAAGCCGAAATCCTGCAATTGACACAAATTGACATCACCCAAATTAATAAGTGGATAGTTGATCCTAGTATATAGCTATAGTCTATATATTTAGAATCCAAGAGAATGGAGGATAGGTTGCCTCACATAGAAAGTAAGTTATATACTTTTGAGGCAAATGAAAAAGCAGAGCCTTCCAGGTTGGTGGTGCAGTTCGTAGGCAAATGTGTTCAGTGTGTCAAGCAAGGAAAAGCCAACACATCTGGGAACAAATGAAAAAACATGTGCATACCATTTACACAGGTCATGATTAGAGGTCAACTTTTTCTGAGCTGGAGGACAATAAGAAGAAACTTCTTGGCCAGCAGGCGAAGAGACAGAGAAGATGAAAATGAAACTCTTCAAATTTCACATATTGTAATATTTACGGTTTTTGAATTATGAGAATTCCAACTACCTAGGTTTGAGATCATTTTTGTATAATTCATAGTTTGAAGACTTAACAATGGCTGCTTCTTGCTGAATGTAATAGAGAAAACTCTCCTTTTGTGAGAATTAATACAAGTGCAGACATGGATTCCAATTTTTGTGCAGTTTGAGTTATGTTTTCCTTTTGTATTCCATATTTCTAGTTTTCCTTATGTTATTCCTTGATAAGTGAGTGATTACAATTTAGTACTACTACTACTGTAGTCACAATTTATCAGTTGTTTGATAAACAAGCAATTTTTCCTTTGTATTTTCTATAAGTAAATACAAGACCCATGAGCTATTTGGATTACTGTATCTCATATCCTTTCAAGGGTGAATTATTTATTTTCTTGTAATATGAACAAGGTAAGCTTCATCTTGCATTGATGCCTCATTTTGTTTAACAGTTTTGTAAGTTTCCCTCACATTACATGATTTCATAAATCGACTCGGATGACAAATTACAGCCTATGTCTTGTTCTGTCATTATTTTCATTTGAGGACTAATTATTATATAACTAACAGAAGGAAAAGCACCTTTCAAAACTTTCCTTTATATTTATGATGCCTTGACATTACTCTTTTGAGCCTTAAGTGTAATCTCAGGAAAAACACCTCCTTTGCATGTGGATTTCCCTTGCACGTGTTTCTTTTCCTGCTAGTTGTTCTTCTCCAAAATTGGGTTTTACCTTCCAAAAATAGTGCTTACCTCAAAATAGGCATGCACCCAAAAAAATGATAAGAAGAAATAGGAAGGAATGCTAAACACATCAACTACTTCTTTCAGTTATAGCCGATCATTCAACAAGAAGAATAATTCATAATGCCTGAAATGATTTTAGATATACAAAATCAAATACAAATATGAACACAACATACAATAATATGCTTTGTAATGATGCCTTCAATTACATAAGATATCAAACTTGTAATCTAGAAATAGTGAAACAATTTTACTCATAGAGGAAAAAAAGAGTACATGAGATGATGATCCAGTTCAAGTGACCAAAGTCCTCGTGATGATCACAACTGACAAAGTTCAGGCTTAGACAATCAAACTATTACATGAAGCTCTAGCCTACCCTCGCACTCTCCAACCCCTAATTATATTTCATTCTTAGAATATATATATATTTACAAGGTAGTTTTCAGATCCAAAAAAAATGGATCTAGAGTAATTACATTATGATAAGTTCGAGAGCTTGTTTTAATCCAAAAAGAACATCTGGGAAGATACCAAGGAAAAAATATAGTAACTTTGTTGGAGATCCAATATTTATGGAATACTTTGACTAAATCTATTTTGACAACTTTATCCTAATCTAAATGAACCAATTAAAGTTGGCACATGCTTTAAAAGGGATAACTCTGACCTGGATGAGCTTTAGGATCCATTGAATAACTGCCACCTCTCAAATCTGCATCCTCTATTTTTCTGAATAATACAAGAAATTTGGTAGAGTTTATATTTTAAAATGATGATAAATGCTACAAAAATGATTGTCCATGAATCCTTCAAAATAAAACAAACCCAGCTGCAAAATTGTGCCTAATTCCTTCAATATCGTTTGTGATTTGATGAAGATGTATGTTGAAAATGATAATGATATCCTGAAGAAGGATCGTAAACCACTGGATTAAATGCTACCTCAGAAATATGTATACTCTATTTTTCTAAACTACACAGCCTTTTGGTAGCGTTTTCATATTAGAAAACTTTTGAATGCTACTAAAACATTTTGCATGGTATTATTTATAAAAGGATACATTTTGTTTATATCTATGAGTTTCTACAATTATAGTGAAATGAAAAATGTTGGCATGTTTTCAAACAGAAGGCAGAGGATGATGGTTGGCATGTTTAACAGGCAGAGTATTCTTTTCATTGATGGCAAGATCAGAGTATTCCTATCATTTATGGCTTCAATGGAAAAATAGGAACAAAAGATAAGTTCAGGAAGACTAGCAGCGCAACAATGATCGAATGACGAAGGCCCGTAAAGTTTGATATTCCATTTCGAAGTTTTGGAAATCAGGATTTTGGATATCAGGAGATAGAAATGTCAAGGATCATTACAATAGGAGTCCCGAACTCATGATATGCGAAATCGTGAAATATCCTCAGTCGTTAAATTGAGGATTGATTTGAACCATTGATTAGGCATGACGACGGCCCGTAAAGTTTGATACTCCATTTCATATTTTTGGCTATCGGGATTTCGGAAATCAGGAGATGGAGAAGTTAGAGACTCTCAACATTAGGAGTCCCGAAGTGTCGAAATGTGAAATCCCGAAACAAAGACATCAACAAACCATGTTAGCTAAGAACACGTGGCACAAATAGGTAATGACAAGTGTCAATATGATTCAACATTTCAAGCACATGTAAGTCATGAATCAGAGTGACACATGGCAGTTATTCGACATGTGTCAATCCACGTGTGATGTTAGCAGGTTTACATCCTTTTGGAGTTTCAGAAATTGGGAGATGGAGATGTCAAGAACTCCTACCACAGGAGTCCCAAAATCCTGACTTGCGAAATCGCGATATGATTTGAGCCATTTAATCAAGATCAAATCTGGACCATCGAATCATAGGACAAGTGGCAAGCGATTGGAATTTCGCTGACTTGGAGTCAACGGAGCATGGTGTGGAAGCTGGCAAGATGCGAGATCACGATAAGATCTGGACTGTCGGATCTATGTAGATTTCAACCGTCGATCAAACTCAATGAAGTTTATAAACTCACGAAATATGAAGTGTCTTTTTTGGCACAGCCTGTGGTCACCGTCGGTGGTCATGAGAAGGGAAGGAGTCAATCTAGAAAAGCTCCATTTTGGGGTTTTGGGGATCGCAACTTGGAGAGTTGAGATGCCTCATCTCCAGATTCACAAAATTCGAAATTGTGAAAGCACTTTATGGATAAGTGCCTAGTCACAACCATTGGGCACATTGATGTAAGATGGAGGAAGAAGCTATAGGTGCTAAGCTTCACCACAGGAATGCTAAAATGTCGAAATGTGAAATGGTGAAATAAATGCAGGATTCTATGAATTCAATCCAATGGTGCAAGTGAAGTTGAATAAGATCGCAGGGCTACTATTGCACTTCTAAGTGTAATAGATAGAGACAAATGATGGTCTCTACCAAAGGACTCGAAGAGGACTCAGTGTGATCGCCAAAGAAGATGAAGAGTCTCAAGGAATCTTCCAGTGGATTGAGGATTATTGATACAAGTGATTGACAGATGGAAGGGGATTGAGGTCTGTAGCTGAAAATAGAAAGGATAAGCTCATTGAAGATAGAGAAGATGAAGAGCCTCAACTACCAGATAAGCTGAGAAATCTAGACAGAACACCCAGTGATGTTGAACGCGTGGGGAAAACCGCCAAAGAAGCTGAAGAATCGCGATGATGATCAGGCAAAGAAATCGAGATGTGGAGTAGATTGGCATGGTGTGAGCATGCATAGGCATGGATTATATTGCATGCACAAGGAGAAAAAAGACTATAAGAATGTGTAACAAAGAAGAGATTATTGTTGGTTGCTTTGGATGAAAAAAAAAATGAGTTGAACTATAAGAAAGTGGAGGTGATAGTATGCACAGTGTGAGATGAAACTCAGAGATGAGTAACATATGATGAAGAGATAGAAGCAAAAGTAGAATGGCAGAACAATCTTGAAGCAGAGCAAAATCGTAGATAGAGGAAGAGAAGAATTGCAGAACAGTTAGAAGCAGGCCAGATTTACAAAACAAAGAAGAAGTGGTAAGAATCGATTTATCTGTCTTGTTGGTTATTCAATCATTATTTATATTTCAGGGTGGTTGGGAGGTGCTAGGGAGGAATGTTGTCCTCAAAGGTTCAAGTGGGTGCTTGAACACAGGGATTTGCAGCTTCCTTTTGGTTGCAGCTAGAGAAACCAGGGTGGCAGGGTGGTGCAAGGGAGACCAAGTGTTCTCTATTATACAGGTTGGAGCTTGTGTAACTGAAAGTTGGTGCTTCCATCCAGTTGGTGTTGGAACATTAGGGGAGTTGGTGTTTCCTTCTAGTGGGTGCTAGAGAAACAAGAGAGTCGGTTCTCTCAAACAATTTGATGCTTGTAAAACAGAGGTAGCAACCTCACATTGAGTTGGTGCTCAATTATAGATAATGTATAGAACTTAAAAGACTGTCTATCATTTCGAAGAAGAAGAGGTTTTCTCCCTTTATAGGTTTCCTCGTGAAAATCTGTCTCTATGAATATCTTATGTGTGATTGATTCTCATTACTTTTATCATCCATATGTTGTATAATGTTGATGATCATTTGAAGAAAGATTAAGAATGTATTAATAGACTTAAAATTGTTTAAGCACAAATACAATTGATTCACCCCCCCCC
>SNQJ01S0000389.1:876412-905972 GCA_010110895.2 Picea sitchensis | reverse complement strand
TCACATTGAGTTGGTGCTCAATTATAGATGATGTACAAAACTTAAAAGACTGCCTATCATTTCGAAGAAGAAGAGGTTTTCTCCCTTTATGGGTTTCCTCGTGAAAATCTGTCTCTGTGTATATCTTATGTGTGACTGATGCTAATTAATTTTATTGTCCATATGTTGTATAATGTTGATGATCATTTGAAGAAAGATTAAGAATGTATTAATAGACTTAAAATTGTTTAAGCACAATTACAACTGATTCACCCCTCCCTCTCAGTTGTCTTAGTAATTTTAATAGAAAAAAGGGTAAAGATTTCTTCATGTTTGATAACTATGCCGATATGTCTTCCATAGATCTACATCTTGAGCATCCTTGAGAAGTATTTGTAAAGCCATCAATATTATTGTATAGCATCATCCAACACATTCAACTTCTTATTATTTTCTTCCCTTTCATGATGCCATATTTCCATCATTCCTCTATACCTTTTGCAAAATTTTATGCTCAACCTGTAGTATTTCTTGACTTTCTTCAGTAATATTTTGTTTTTGGCTTTAAGTTTGTCCTTCTTCTGGATGTGTTTTGCTGCATAATCTTTGAGGGTATCATCCTCTTTTTTTAGGAATCTGTCGAGTACTATGTATTCCTTCAACTTTTCCTTCTAGGCTACCACTTTGGCTCTTTTCATTTTGACCATGTTCTTATAATCAAGATCATCTACAAAATTAAGCCTTCTTCTAGTCATGATTGTTGATGCTTCAACTTTATCAGGAGTGACATGCTTCTTACCCTTAATCTGCCTCTTCCTTTTCCTTTTACCAAGGGGAATTTTAGTATCCTCTGCATGTTCACAATCAAATTCATCCCAAAACATAAAGTACTCCTAGGAATTTTTATTTTCTTCATTTCCTCTGTAATCAACAACTTAATCAACCCTGCATGGAAAACCCTAGTTGTGTCCTTTTGAGGATTTTCCTTAACCTTCTTATCCATCTTAGTGAGGATCTTCTAGAGGAAATATGGTAGGTTTAAAGGCCTCTTTCCTATGAAATTTTCAAGTATCCTTATATGATATAATGAGGTATAATTATACCTTCCTTCCCTAGTTATAGACCTTTGTATGAGTATTAACAACTCATTCCACTACTTCTTGATATATAACCTAGGAACACTCCTAGTCAAATCACGGTTTTTATGCTCTTCTTTCAGAAATTGGTTGCAATCAATACCCTCCATTGGTTTCTTCTTGAACCAATGTTCTCCCTTTGTCGACATCTCAGTATTCTCTGCAATGGTTTGTTCATTGACATGCAGTAAGAGAAAACCCAACTAATCCTTCAAACCATCATCATTCTCTGCAAATGCTTGGGCCACTTGATCATGATGTCCCTATAGATTTTGGAAAATCCTGTATCATCCAACCAAATCAAACCACATAGCACAATAACGCTTACTATCCAACATTTTGGATCCTTATGGATCGTTCCTATATGCTTTCCCTAAAGTATTCATGATCCATATTCTAAAAATTTCATAACCCTCACTAACAAAACACTAAGATTTCCTTGATATTTAATTTCACACAATGGTTTCCCTCCATGCAATATCTGAAGCATTTCTCTAGATAGAAATATAGTCCCTTGATATTTTTCTGCCTTTAAATCCCTACCATGTTCATATTAATATTCTTTGCCCCAAATTTCTCGACTGTATTTGAAACGGTTCAGCTGTAAAAGCACAATCTGAGACTCATGCCCTGGGATTTATGTATAATAGATCGAATGAAAAACTCGAGAAAGGTGTTTGTAACATAGTTTAAGGATCATTTCACAATTTAAATGGTCATGCATATCGGGGTTTTAATCATGAAATGTAATTTGATGATTTCTTCTTCTAGACAACTCATACATGTGAGCGCTTGATGGGGATTTGAAATGACATCTCAGGGTTAGGATGATGATGATGAGGTCTTTAAAATTAATATATTCAAAAAGAACATGATGGGACTGTGATTCGGGTATATATATATATATATATATATATATATATGATAAAGGTGTTTTGGTAGCGCTAATAATATACCATAATAAAAAATGATACCAAAATACCTCATTCTCACAAAATCTTAAAATTTGACATCTTTTAGACAAAAACACCTTAAAGACCTCTGAAAAAACTTAAGGAACCCTATAATACCTGAAGGGTAAACCCTATCATACCCATGTTCAAATGTTGGCTCCAACTATGAGATGATGTCCTCCTTGTGAGGCATCAAGAATAAGTAGACCAAATGCCTTTATCTTTTTTCCAAAAACTGAATTGGTCTATGTTCCTGCTGCTACAATTTAAATACTGGAAGATGTAGTAGATGTACATTTATTTCCTCATTTTGACTGCACATTTCAACTTAAGAGGAAATAATAAAAACAATAATCCTAACAAAATCCTAACGGCCTTCTCCATTGGACTATGGAGTGTTTATTGATCCTATTCTAATAAAATAAATAAAACATAATGAATATTTAGAATGATAATGAATCACTCAAAAACTTAGTAAAATAAATGTTTAAGAAAGTGACCATTGATAGGGCCACTACATAGATCATCTTCAAGATTTTGCAGAATGAAATGGTTGTTGTCCAATGCTTCTATAACTCAGAAAGGGACAAACCACAACTTGTCAAATTTTCCATGTTGTCCTTTCTTGTCCTTACTAGCATCCCATATAAGAACTATGTCACCTTGAAGGAACTTGTCTATTTTAGCTTTCTTGTCAAATATATCTTTGATCTTACTTTGATAGACCTACTATTTTTGTTATGACAAGTCCCGTGTTTCCTACAGCTCAATGAGTTGACAAACCCTCGTCTAAATATCATTTGGCTCTTCAAGTTCATCCTATAAAAAAATCAACACTAGTGATCCAATATGAATTGGAATAATAGCCTCAACACCATATACTATCTAGAAAGGAGATGTTCTAATTGATTTCTTTGTGTTGATCTGGTCTTCCCATAGTGCAAACTTAAGCTTTGAGTCCCATGAATTTTATTTTTTTTGTAAGTAGTTTTTTTATCATTCTGATTAAAATATTATTTGATGACTCGACCAATCCATTTCCTTGTCGATAATAAGATGTAGAATGTCCCAATTTAATATTATATTTTCCGCAAAATTCAATCATAGGCTCTGAATTAAATACAACTGCATTATCGGTGATTATTTTCTTAGGACACTTGAAGCTAACTAAAATATGTTCTTCAAGAAAATTTATGACGACTTTATCAGTAACATTTCTTGTTGGAATCATCTCAATCCACTTAGTAAAATAATTAGTGGTTGTTAGGATCCACCGATGTTGGCCACTTGAATGAGGATGAATTTCTCCTATAAAATCCAACCCCCACTATTGGAAGGGCACATTGATGGATATTGACTTTAGTGGTAGAAAAAGAAATTAATATTTTCCTGGGAATATCTGACAATCAATGCATGGCCTGAATTTTGTAAAAACATCATAAAAAATAGAAGGCCAATAAAATCCATCTCTTATTATCTTGTAAACCATTTCTCTCCAATGAAGATGGACACCACATAATCCTTTATGAAATTCTGCCCAGACCTCCTGAGATTCTTTCCCATCCAAACATCTAATAAGCACATCTCCGGGATATTTCCAAAATAATTTTTTATCAATGATGAAAAATGTAACAGCTTTAAGCTTCAAATATCTGAATTTGGATTTATCAAGATCTGGAGGACATTCAAAGTTTTGCATAAAATACACAATGTGACAGTACCAAGGAGAAGAAACAAATTTCTAATGTACCTGTAAGTCGGTTTCAGCAACTTGAAGCCCAAAAATAGTTGACTTAGGTTGAATTAATACCATCCCAAGTTCTTTACAATTACTTTCTGCAAGAATTTTGGCCAACCCTTGTCCTTTAACCAGCTTGGTGGGTCTGATTTCAATATCATATTTAATAATTCTGGATATCCATCTACTTCTTTTACCACCAATGTCAGGCTACATTAGGATATCTTTGACTGAGATGGAAGG
This sequence comes from Picea sitchensis, assembly GCA_010110895.2. Classification (NCBI taxonomy): domain Eukaryota; kingdom Viridiplantae; phylum Streptophyta; class Pinopsida; order Pinales; family Pinaceae; genus Picea; species Picea sitchensis. The sequence goes on along the minus strand of SNQJ01S0000389.1, from coordinate 901,923 downwards.
TATGTATTCTATCACCTTAGAATGCATGATATAAGTTATGAATTCTTTCAAATCCTTTAACAACACAAATTTTTGTTTGTTCATTATATTATATTTAAGTTTTGCATCTTGTAGGGATCGACTAAAGAAAACAATTGGCTTTTCATATCCTTCTTCATTTTTCTGCAATATAATTGCTGAAATTGTATCTTCAGAAGAAAAATAGGAGGTGAGGAAATCCTCTTCATAATCAAGACTGATAAGGATAGGAGCCTCAATTAAGGCCTTCTTAATATCTTCAAAATATTTCCTAGATTCAAGATCCCATATAATTTGATTTTATTTTCTCACAATGACTATGATAAATTTAACAATCTCAACAAAATTCGAAACAAATCATCTTAGGAAATTGATCCTACCTAGGAAGGGGTGCACCACTCTTTTGTTCCTTGGAATATTGACTTTTTGAATTTCCTTCACATGTGTTGGATCAATCATGATACCTTTCAAAGATACCATATGTCCCAAAATATTTCCTTCCTTTATGGAAATATGGGATTTCTTCGGGTTGAGGGACAAACCAAACTTTATGCATTTCTAAAATGTTGATTTTAAATGTTGTAAGTGGCAATGATCAGATTTAGAAAACATTGTAATATCTTCTAAATAGATGACAATAAACTTGCCTATCTCCCCAACAAACTCTATGTCCATTGCACATTGAACGGTAGCTCCAACATTCATTAGTCCAAATGGCATCCTGGCATACACAAATTTTCCCCAAGGAGTGGTAAAGGAAGTTTTTTCTTGGTCCTCTTCATGGAAAACAATATGATTATAGCCTGAGAATGCATCAATCATGGATATCCTCTGAGCCCCTACTACCTTCTACAATATATGATCCATTTGGTGTAGTGGTTAATTGTCCTTCTTTGAACACTTGTTCAAGTTCCTGAAGTCTATACACAATCATATTTTCCCATTCGCCTTCCTTACTGGAACCAAGTTGGCTACCCACTTGGAATATCTCAGAGGCACAATTATTTTAGCATACAATAGTTTCCTAATATATTTCTTGGTCAGAGGAAGAAGTAAAGGATTTATATGTCATAGCTTATGTTTAAAAGGATTTGCATTGTCTTTCAATGGAATCCTATGTTGAATTATTGATGTGGCATAGGTCCTTAAATCCTTATAGGTCCATGAAAAAAAATCAGAGAATTCTCTAAGCAAATCAACATACCTTGTCTTTTGTTGTTGTGGCAAAGACTTCAAAAATTTGACAAATTTGGGATCAACTTTTGTGCTTATTTTACAGTCTTCTAATTCTTGTTTTGAATGTTGAATGGATGGTTTTACCTTTCCAGAGGTACCAGTCCTTTTTGAATATGATTACTTTTCAGCTAAATAATGTCATGATTGGAAATCTCTTTCTCAAAATTCTCATTAGATTTATCTTCCCATGTATCTTTGTCCTGATCAATTTGATCAACATCAAATTCTTCAATACAATTTAAAAATCTCTCCATTTCCTTCTCATCCTAAAATACCTTCCAATGTTTTGTGTTGTCTGGAACTGAAGGTACATGTTTTATTTCTATTTCATATCTGATTTTTGGATTGAGAGGCACTTTAAAACCACTAACATACAAGGATAAAGAATCTACAACTTGATTTTTGGCTCTAGGAATGCAAGTAATGTTAAATGATAGAAAACATTGTTCAATAATATACCATACCTCATTTCAGTATACCCTAAGATTTTGTTTCTTTGTTTGATTAGTACCCTGGATCTGAAAAACAACAAATTATGAATAACCAAAGACACATAGCTTTAATACACCCACATCCTTTGCATCCTTCAGCTCGAGAATCAAAGCCTCATATTCAACAATATTATTTGTTGTCTCAAATTAAAGTTTGTAAGACAAGGAAATTGATTCATTAGTAGCAGAAACAATATCGGGAAGAGGCCCCATCAAAAAACATCTTCCAAAAATGATCATTTATATCCCTATCCTGACTATCAAATATCTTATTTTGATCTACTGCACTATTTGATATATCATCAGAGATGTGAAGAATAGAGGACTCCAAACCTTCATCCAGAATATAAATTGGATGATTAATTGGATTTTGGTCATCACTTATAATGTATGCTAATTGGATCTCCTTATATAACCTTCTATTCTCACCCCCGAATAAAGGAATAGTAGCATATGACATATCCATTTTAATATACCACCTATTGTCTTTTTTCATGACCTGGATAGAAGCATTCCATAGTTGGGTGGGATTTCTACTACTATAATGTCAATTAGCACACTTTTCATTGGTAGTTGAAACAAAGTAACTGTTAAATATTTAATCGGTCCTAAACACTTGACCTTTCTGGAATTGAAGGAATAGAGGTCATGATATGTCTTATTAATTTCCATCCCAAGTTAATCCATGACAACTTTAGGCATCAGGTTATGAGATGCTCCTGAATCTAGTAGAAATTTATGTAAAAGTTTGTCATGGATGTTTAGTGAAACATAAAATGGAGAAATATAGTTATCCTTGTTTTCTATAATATGTCCTAACATGATAGTTGGTTTTCCATCCTATAAATTAATAGTGTCTAAAGGAGCAACATGTGAATGGGGATGAAAAATGTTTAATATTGACTCTCTAAAGGGATGGTTTCTAATCAACTCAACAAGAGGAACCGAAACCGTCAACTTATGAATCTCATTTTCAAGATAAAAATAAGAAGACTATTTTGCAATATATCTTACCTTAGGAGAAGTTGGTTTAACAATCTATTTATTTGGATGTCTTGATGAATCCTTAATAGGGAGAGACTTTGTTGAATCTTTATGCCTCACGTTTTGAGTAGAAACATTCTATTTGGACCTCAGATTATACTAATTTTTTTCTTCAACTTGATAGACCTCTACTCCTTCATAATCCCCTTGCATTTGTTGAATCTTTAAAGAATTCTCATATTCATTTTGGGTGAGGTGAGTAGAAAATTGCTCACTTTCAAGACAATGGATTTCATGGTCATCCTCCTTATCCTGAACATCCAATTCGTCCTCTTATTCAACCAGATTATTATGAAAAGGTGGTTGAAATCTTTGATATTAAATGTTTCTTTTATACCTTTGAAGAATTTGAGGTTGACAATTAGGCCTTCTATTTGGATTATAATTTATGTACCCCCCTTCTTGAGTAGGTTGGTTTGGATTCATCCCTTCCAATTTAAACTTAGCTACTTCTGAGGTTAGAGTTTTAAGCACATTTGTCATTTCCTCTAACTTGGGATCAACTTTGGGAATATGAGAGGGAGATGGAATCATCAATTTTCCACTTTATGTTTTCCTTGTCATGTCTGGATCTGTGTTTTTCAGCAGAAAAAATATTTGACTCAACTTCATTTGCATATTCTTGCATATTTTCCAAAGTTTTTTATCTTCTTGTTGATTATTTGGGTTGGTTGTCATTGATGTCAACCCTTGAAGAAAGTCTAGTAGTGAATTCTGGTAGCACAAAGGTTGGGTAATGTACCCAAGTTTGTTTGATGTATAATGGTATGAATTTTAATATATTTGAAGGTAATACTATTCTAGATGGATAGTACGTGTCATTCCATTCTCGTTGGTATGTGGAATGCCACATAACTCCTCATAGTTAGAGAGTTATGGCCATGTGAAGTTGGAGAACCCTCATGAGTCATCTAGAAACCCCAAAAGGTCAAAGTATTCAAATTTGTTGCAAAGAAGAAATTACTTAAATAATAAAGTGAAATGATGAGTGTACTATAAGTCAAAGTGGATACAAAAGAAACTGTTTCAATAATAAATTTATTGGAGAAATTACTAAGTGGACAAGTGGTTAGAAGTGGGTTATCCCTAAAATAAGGAAAGTGGTTTAAGATGGTTAGAAGGTAACCCCTTGAGGAAGCTACATAAAAGTATAAATAAAAGGCAAGGGTCTCTCATTTTAATTACAGTTGAGCATATTGAATATATACAAGTGACTAAGGTAACCAAATTTATCCTCCCTTGAATTTTAGCCTTTTTTACTTCACCTTCCCTCTGGAATTTGCCTTAGATATCCTTTGGTTACCTCAGTCACTTGTAGATATTCAATATGCTCAAGTGTAATTAAAATGAGATACCCTTGCCTCTTATTTATACTTTTATGTATCTTCCTAAAGGGGTTACCTTCTAACCATCTTAAACAACTTTCCTTATTTTAGGGATAACCCACCTCTAACCACTTGTCCACTTAGTAATTTCTCCATTGACTTTATTATTTAAATAATTTCTTTTCTATCCACACTTTGAATTATGGTACACTCCCACTTAACTTCACTTTATTATTTAAATAATTTCTTCTGTACACTCATAACTTCACTTTATTATTTAAATAATTTCTTCTTTGCAACCACTTTGACCTTTTGGGGCTTCTATATGACTCATGAGGGTTCTCCAACATCACATGGCCATAACTCTCTAACCGTGAGCTGTTATGTGACGTTCCACATACCACCGGAAATAGAATGACATGTACTATCCATATAAAATAGTCTTACCTTCAAATATATTAAAACTTATACCAATATTAATCAAACAAACTTGGGTCCATTACCCAAACCTTTCTGCTACTAGAATTCTCTACCAGACTTTCTTCAAGGGTTGATATCAATGAAAACCAACCAAAATAATCAACAATACGCCCTTTGGCATTGATGGAAACACTATGATTCAATATTGAATTCATATCACCCATGATCTCCATGTGACCATCACTCCCCCTGGAACCATGTTTTTGTTCTCTTCATCTGATAAATATCTGCCCCTTTGTCAACAATGGAAAATGTATCTTTCCATGTGGGGTTTCTCCCCCTAACTGAATTGTCCTTGGGGATACTCCCCTTGAATGAACTCCTCCTGAAACTAATCTCCCAGCCTAAATTGTCCTTTTTATGGTGCTTCCGCGTGTAAATCTAAGACATATAAGATAAGCATTCAAAAGCATTCATTTTGGAGTAGAAATTACTCTGAGTCTCTGCCATCAATATCTCAAAGAACCTGATGATGCACTCCAAGACGAAGCACATTCCAATCAAGTATCAGCTTATATGGGTTTCAAAGGGAAGGTAAAGTAAAGAAGGCCAAAATTCAAGGGAGGATAAATTATTTTGATGATTCTTTCTAAGGTATGTTATTTACATGTCATCTCACCATGTCTGCAATAACTTCTTTTCTAGAGTGATTCAGACCGAAAAATTTGGAGGTTGTTGAAGAAACATATCCAAGTAGCTGTGATAAACATTTTAGCTTGTGGGTCATTGAATTTTTGTATTTATACTTCGTGGAAAATAGGGTTTGTGGCTAGTCCTGAAACTAGTCTAAAATAAGTGTTTCAGGTAAAAACATCATAACTTCTTCATAACATATCCAAATTCAGTAAGACCAAATGTATTGGTTAGAGTACAATCTCTAGTATGATTTGTACCATTTTCAGATCCATACAACAAATATTCTGTGTGTGGCACACTCTACAAGTTCGCTCTCTAGAATAAGCCAGAATTTAACAAGGTATACCATTTTTGGTATAACTCATTTTCTGAGAGGTTCAAAGTAGTGAAACCTGGAGGAATTGCACAAACGAAACTGAAGAAAATTTTGTACTATTTTCATATCTTTATTCATTATAGGTACATAGTTATGATTATTTCAAGTTAGGTTTGTTGACTAATCCAAAATTAGTCATGTGAGACTAAAGTAAAGTTTGATGAAAATTCTAGTCTCTTGTTGTTAAAGTTAAGGAAGGTTTGCAAGTATGTAATCATATATAGCAGGTCTATTACAGAGTTACAAATCAGATTTGGATGATGAGATTGATGAGGTATTTTGGTTGAGGTACATGTTGGGTACATGGTTGAGACAAGTAGTTGATGAGTTGGCACATACAAGAGGTGTATAGTTGATTATATTAGTACATATTGATGAGTCATAGCTGATGAGTAGTTGATGCATGATTGGTACATACTTGGTACATGGTTGGAGGCACTTGTTAGTAGTATTGTTGACACATGGTTTATGGATGATGTAGCATACTTTTCTTGGTATATTATTAGAAGCACATAATGATCTCGGTGATATTGCGCATATGGTTGAGAGTTGTCTTGGAGAGTAGATCTAATTTGGTTGATAAGATTGATGAGAAAGGTTGTTGTTATAGGTTGTTTGGAGTGGTTACTTTGACAAGTTATTTGTACAGGTTTCATGCATGGTTGATACATTTGTTTATGGTACAAGTTGAGGTACAAGTTGATGTATGGTACATGTTGGCACAGGTTATTGGTACAGGTTGTTATAGGTTGTTTCGTGTAGGGTGATTGGTAGGTTTACAACAGTATATCTCACAGTGATAGTGTGACAGTGGTTCCATCATTCTACTTATATTTCAAGGCGATTATACGAGGAAAGGACAAGTGGTTGTAGCCACCTTTTGATTGTATCCAAAGAACATAGGGGGTTGTAGCCTCCTTCTGGTTGTAGCTAGAGGATTGGGGAGTTGGAGCTTCCCTTAGTTTGTAGCCTAAGAAACTAGGGGTTTGGAGCCTCCTTCCAGTTGCAGTTGGAAAACAAAGGAATTTGGTGCTTCCAATGAATGTAATTCTTAAAGACATATAAGAAAAAACATTATGTGGTTTTTTCCTTCTTTGGGTTTCCACGTAAAAACAATGGTGTATTGTGTATGTGTATGATTGCTCATTTGTTCATTGTTTATCTACCCTTCAACTATTGGATGATAATGCTACATTGATATGACACTTTCATTTTATGGTTAAAAATGATTCAATTTCTCTATTACTGATACACCCCCCCTCTCAGTAATCCAACACTTATTTCTCTAAGGAGCAAGCAAAACTTTGCATCAAAGGCATTAACAAATGTAATATTTGCAAATGTTTCCATTGGTTTTATTTCAGAAGGAATTTTTTAATACATTTTATTAAATTGTTTAGTAAAATTTGAAACAAATTCTCCATTCTTCCTCTTCATAGATCCAAATTATGTAATGTAATAGAGATAATACTTTTTATCTCCCCGATATCTTAAAAAGGCTTCATCTAGGGCTTATATTCCATTTATTGACCCTACAGAAAATACTGTAAACCAATTTTGAGCTTCACCATCCAAACCTTGGACAAAAAGTCTCATCCAAACATCCTCATGTTCTATGTTTTGGTTATCTGCATAATTGTAGAAAGATTCTAGGTGCTCTTATACTATGATTTCTTCCTCACCTATAAATATAGGAATATATTTAAGATAATCATCTACTGGAAAAGCATTAAAGGGTCGAGGAAATACTAAAGGATCATATCTTGCATCCACTATAGAATTCATCCTTTTCATATCCATCTTATGAATAACTAGTGTTTAAGATCCTAGAGGAGATGAAGGCTAAGATATAAGGGGTGAAACTATCATCAAAGGATTTTATTTGACTCTCAACGTTTATTGAATGAACAAAGGATTATATAAATTATGAAATTTAGGTTTGATTTCCTTTGAAGTGTTTGGCTGAGGAAAAGATGAAGATAAAATCTGGTCAATTTTCTCCTTAGTATATCTAGGAATTTTTTTTAAAGCTTCAATTGTAAAAAGTGAATCTTTATAATCTCCTTCTTCTTTAATAAGATGTGAAAACATATTCCAATATTCAACTATCTGTTCTTGTCACTGTGTATTGCCTTGTTATTTTGGAGAAACAATTTCATGATTAATCCTTCCCTCATTTGTCTATGAATAAATGATGATAATACTTTATTCAATAATCGGTATTGACTCAACTTCAAGAATAATGATAGATTTCTTAGGAGAAGAAGTGATTTCTTCAGATGAGGACTTTCCTTTAGAAGATGAATACTAGCCTTTTGCTTTCCATAATTTCTTTTTAGGCTCAGATACTACTAGTATAGGTTTAGGATCTGGTTTTTTTCTAGTCACTCGTTTCTTTGTGGATGATGATAATTTTGGAGTAGGTTTCAGTCCTTTAACTTCTCTTTTAGGAGCCAAAACTTCTACAAAAAAGTCATAAGGTGAAAAATATGCATTCACTCTTAAATTTATAACTCTTGTTCACCATCAAGAGCTAGCTCTCTTCAATGTCATTCTTCCCAGGGAAAAATATCTTCGTTCCTCTGTCCCCAACAATGGCACTAGAAAATGTTAGTCCTTGAGACAACCTCCTTGATTTCTAAGGAGATCAATGTTAAATAATTCAATAGTTGGGTATGCGTTTTCTTGGATGGAAATGGGGAAAAGTAAGACAACTCAAATGTAATAATCATTTTTCAAGGCCAAGGTTTCAGATTTGCAAACTATGTCAAAAACCAAGGAGTTGGGCATATAAAAAATGGATCAAGGTTGCAGTTTTGTGTCAATAAATAAAAGTAAGAAATAGGAAGGATTGCTAAACACATCAACTACTTCTTTCAGTTATAATTGATCATTCAACAAGAACAATAATTCATAAAACCTAAAATGCTTTCATACATCTGAAATCAAATAAAAATATGAACACATGATACAACAATATGATTTGCAATGATTCCTTCAATTACATAAGAGCTAAATCTTGTAAGTTGGAAATAGTGCAACAATTTTACCCATAGAGGGAGAAAAGAGTACGTGAGATGATGATCTAGTTCAAGTGACCAAAGTCCTTGTGATGATCAAAGTTGAAAAATTCCAGGCTTAGACAATCAAACTATTACATGAATCTCTAGCCTACCCTCGCACTCGCCAACCCATCATTACATTTCATTCATAGAATATATATATCTACAAGCTGGTTTTCAGATCCAAAACAAATGGATCAAGAGTAATTACATTATGATAAGGTAGACAACATGTTTTAATCCAAAAAACAAATATGGGAAGATAACAAAGAAAAAATATAACAACTTTGTTGGAGATCCAAGATTGATGGAAGACTTTGACTAAATATGATTTGAAAATTTCATCCCGATCTAAATGAACCAGTTGGAGTTGGCAAATGTTTGAAAAGGGATAACTCTGAATTGGATGAGATTCAATATCAATTGAATAGCTACCACCTCTAAAATATGCATGCTTTGTTTTATCTAAATAATACATGTAATTTAGTATAATTTATGTTTTAAAATGATGACAAAACCTATGGAAATTACTAGCCTTGAATCCTTCAAAATAAAACAAACCCAACTGCAAAATTGAGTCTAATTCCTTCTATTTCTTTTGTGTGTTGATGAAGATATATGTTGAAAATGATAATGATATCTCGAAGAAGTTTCGAAAGCCAATGGATTAAATGCTACCTGAGAAATATGTATACTCTATTTTTATGCACTACACATGCCTCTTGGTAGCATTTTCATATTAGAGAACTTTTGAATGCTACTAAAACATTTTGCATGAATTGTTTTAGAAAAGGAGACATTTTCCTTATATCTATGGGGTTATGCAATTTTAGTTAGAGGAAAAAAAGGTAAAAATTACTTCAGGTTTAATAACTGTGTCGAGATGTCTTCTATAGATCTTCATATTAAGCATCCTTGAGAAGTATTCATAAAATCCTCAATCTTGTTGTATAGTATCAGCCAACACATTAAACCTCTTCTGATTTTATTTCCTTTCATGATGCCATCTTTCCCTCATTCCTATGTACCTTTTGCAAAATGTTTTTCTCAGCATGTAGTATTTATTGACTTTCTTCATTAATATTTTATTCTTTTATTTAAGCTTGTCCTTCTTCTTGATGTTTCTTGTTTCAAAATATTTGAGGGTAGAATTCTCTTTTTTTTAGGAATTTATCGAGTACTCTGTATTCCTTCAACCTTTCCTTCCAGGCTACCACTTTGTCTCTTTTCAGTGTGACCATGTCTTATCATCAAGATCATATACAAAATCAATCCTTCTTCTAGACATGTTTGTTGATGCTTCATCATTATCAAGAGTGACAAGATCCTTACCCTTAATCTTCCTCTTCCTTTTCCTTTTCCCAAGGGGACTTTTAGTATCCTCTACATTTTCATAATCAAATTCATCCCAAAACAAAAAGTGCTCCTAGGTTTTTTTTCTTTTCTTCATTTCCTCTGTAATAAACAAATTAATTGGACATGCATGAAAAAACATATTTGTGGCCTTTTTGAGGATTTTTCTTAACCTTCTTGGCCATCTTAGTGAGGCTCTTCAAGAGGAAATATGGAAGGTTTAGAGGCCTATTTCCAGTGAAATGTTCAAGTAACCTTATATTATATAATGAGGTAGAATTATACCTTCCTTCCCCAGTTATATACCTTTGTATGAGTATTAACAACTCATTCCACTGCTTCTTGATATATGACCTGGGAACACTCCTAGTCAAATCACGGTTTTTATGCTCTTCATTCAGAAATTGGTTGCAATCAATACCCTCCGTTGGTTTCTTCTTGAACCAATGTTCTCCCTTTGTCGACATCTCAGTATCCTCTGCAATGGTTTTTTCATTGACATGTAGTAAGAGAAAACCCAACTGATCCTTCTCACCATCATCATTCTCTGCAAATTCTTGGGCTAGTTGATCATGATGTCCCTATAGATTTTCGAAAATCCTGTATAATCCAACCAAATCGAACCACATAGCACAATAGTTCTTACTATCCACCATTTTGGATCCATATGGCTCATGCACATTTACTTTCCTTCAATTCTTTATGAAACATCTTCTAAAAAATTCATAACTCTCGCTCTCAAAACACTAGGATTTCCTTGATATTTAATTTCCCACAATGGTTTCCCTCCATGCAATATCTGAAACATTGCTCTAGAGAAAAATACGGTCCCTTCATATTTTTCTGCACCCAAAGCCTTGCCATCTTCATATTAATATTCGTTTCCCCAACTTTACCGATTGTATTTGAAATGGTTCACCTCCAAAAGAACAACCTGAGACTCAGGCCCTAGTATTTATGTATAATAGATCGAATGACAAACCCGAGAAAGGTATTTAGAACAGAGTTTAAGGATCATTTCATGATTTAAATGATCAGGCATATCGAGTTTTTAATCATGAAATGTAATGCCACGACTTCTTCTTTCGGAAAACTCATACACGTGGGCGCCTGATGGGGGTTTGAAATGACAACTCAGTGTTCAGATGATGATCACGAGGTCTTTAAAATTCAAGGATTCAAAAATCATGCGATGGGACTGTGATTTGGGTATATATAGATATATTTTTATTTTATAAAGGCGCTTTGGTAATGCTAATAATATACCATAATAAAAAATGCTACCAAACTTCCTCATTCTCACAAAATCTTAAAATTTGACATCTTTTAGACAAAAACACATCAAATATCTTGGGCTAATCAATATTTGAGATAGAATTTGGCTACATGCAAACATGCAATAGGGTAGTTGGGGGGAGATGTTGGACCCATGATTTGTACCGTTTTTTTCATCCATTTACCCTATTTTGGTGATACTTTAAGTCATCTTTTACCGTCTTTTGAAAATATCCTCCCTATGGCTGCATGTTCTAACCCAAGGTACAATCATTTTATGAATTGCATTATTTAAGTACTAATGTAGGATGTTAAGTAGTTTCCTATTTGATTTTATTTTTATTAATAAGATGGCTTGGAAGCATGTACTTGCAGGATGAGAATATGTTGTGTTCATTCAAGGATTTGATGATTCTACTCCTTCACGAGCTCAAATGGCGCCTCTTTTTTATATGATGTTACTTTTGGATGTTGTCACCCTTTGAGATACAATGTTTCCATGATCCCGCTGATACATGAGCATTTAGTATTTGATCGATTCTCAAGTATACGAGTAGAAAAATGACAGTGTGGCAAGGATTATTCATCAAAAGAAATGAGAAGTCTAAACTATTGCAACTAATCATGGTTTTGATAATGTAACATAATAGTCTATTTTTTACAGTAGTTGTAACAATATGAATATGCAATAGATCCTTTTCCATGTGTTGATCAGATACAATATCCTATTTGTAAAAGACTTCTTTTATAAATGTATAAATGATAGGAACCCTCTCCGATCGAGGGTGTCGAATAAGAGAGGAACAAATTGTGTAGTAGGTGTATGGTGAACTTGTTGTATCATCTATTTTCTATAATATGAGTATATTGTTTTGTGATAGCTAAGCATCAATTTGTGAGTTGTTTCAGTAGCCCTAATTGGTGAAAGAAGGTCCCACTTCATTAATCAGGTGTTGCAATTTCATTTGTTTTATTAGGTAGATTTATTATAGTCTGGTTTTATGATTCTAAATGATGTAGTGATTATTGGTCGGTGTGGATTGTTATTTGTTCTTTATTGTTGTTAATTACATGAGTTGCTACTTGCAGAGATTGGTTTATTGTTAGCAGGAATCGAGAACCTTTGTTATTTTTGTCACTTCTGTTGGTTGGAGTTTCATTGTGGTTTTTTTGCATCATTGGATTCTTCATATAAAAATAGTATTTCTTATTAAAATTATAGTAAATGCATCCTCTTTAAAATAATCATGAGTCCAGGATTGGTCAAGAGTTCTATTGGATTGTTTTCTATTTTTCATTTTCTATTTCTTTTTAGAAAGAGTGGTGTGGATTGACAGTGATTTCCTTTTCGGTTAGTGTTTCATGAATTGAATTTGACTTTATTTATAGTGAGGAATTGTTTGGATTAAGTGCAATCTTCCTTTCTTCATGGTTGTTTATAAGGTTTTATATAGGACAAATTAGAAGTGTGTTTTCCTTCAAAGAAGAATAGATTTATTGTGTTTTTCCTTCACTATATGATCATTAGAATTACCAACAATATAGAGTAAATTATATCCTACATAGGCTTTGCACATAGAATTGAAATAAAATATGACCCATGGTTTGATAATTAATGTGAGTGTTGTTTATTAGGCTTAGAAAGACATTTAAAATATTCAACACTCATGAAAAAAGAGAATACAAAGAGAAGAAAACTATTTTTTCTTTCTTTCTAATTTTCCAAGATCACACAAAGTTCATGATAAAGATAATTATCATACCAGAAAGAGTATCAACCTGGAAATAAAAACAAAAAAACAAAATATTATCTCTATAAAAATTTTAAAAAGGACATGTTCATGTGTTATACTTTTGGATTTAATTGAAAGGATCGTATATTGGGGAAAAAAAAACTTTTTCGAGTGAAATGAAAAGAATGTATAACTTCAAGAAGTGAACCAAATGCAACAAAATAGTCCTCTCGAGCTAGAAAGTATGAAAATATCATAAACTAGAGATGCGGCAACACGTCTTCAAGATATTGATCTACAAAGGGAGTAGGTATTCAAACATGCCCTGATACCATGTTCGAAAACACATGGTATTCCGACAAAGAATGAACACCTTCAATATCCACTCACACAATAATATGATACATCAACACACCAATAATATTACATCGTAAAGCCCCAATGGGGAAACTTCCACGGCCCCATCCAACGTGGTCACCTAAGAAAATTTGTTAATGTAAAAGAAAAATATTACAAGATATTTTCTCACTATCCATCATTGACAAATGACACACCATTCTATTTAAATAGAAATCATGGACCCATCGGGTGCTAAGCCATGGATCAATTTATCCATTAATATAGAGGAGAATATGAGTTCTCATATCATTCTATGTGTAGAAAATATTGTGATCGTCATATTACCTAATTGAAAATGCATACTAATGCAAACGAAAGAAACACACTTTTACCTAAAGATACTTTAGACCAAGTTTATATTATCTAACTCCTAAGTGTCTAAATATCCTAAGAAGAACTATGGGAAAACAATATATACATTAGCTACTTTTAGTTATTCAACAATGTTGATTGGGCTCATATTGTATATGAAGATCATAAATATTTGCAGTCTCAGAGTAGAAAAATGTATTTTAAGAATTTCTTCTAAGATGCAAGAATCTATCACCATTATGTACAAAATACTACAAAGGAAAATAATTTTTTTTTATTTATCAAAGTTTATTTTCTTTCAAACCAAGTTGTTCATATTTTGTTCCATATTCAACCTATGAGTTGACTTGTCCTTTTCCTTATTTACTAAATTATTTTTCTTCTACTTATTCTAACGATTATGATTTTTTTGAGATTTTTGTTTACTTTTGATGAATACCTTGAAGAGGAATTTCAAATTCCCCCTCCTCCTACATTTGTTTTGATCATGCTCTTACAACTTTATCACTACCTTGATGGGTCCAAAAGACTCAAGAATTTGGTGGTTCATTAGTTAGTGATCCCTCTCCTCCTTTATCGACTCATTTGGAGATATAACACATATATTTGGCTCTAATAAATTATACTTAAATAATCCCCCTTAAAAGATATTACGGTTATCCCGAATAGGACGAAGCGATGAATCATGCGTATTATTCTTTGTCGATGAATGATACCTAGGATTTAGTATCTCTCCCCAAAAGAAGAAAAATTGTAAAATATAAGTGTTTTTTCATAACTAAGTTTTGAGTATATCGAAGTGTGGACAACATTGAGTCCCAATTAGTAACCAATAGTTTCTCTTGGGTTGAAGGAATCAAATATTTTGAAATATTTTATCTAGCTTGAAAAAAAGATGACATTCACCTTATTCTTTAATTCACATATTCACAAACATGGGAGATCCATCAAATGGGTTTTAATTTTTCATTATTGCATGGGAACTTATAGGAATAAATTTTTATGGAACAACATCTCAAGTTTGTTCAGTGTGACTCTAATATATTATATTAAACCAAGAAATCTCCCCATGGGCTAAAGAAACTATCATAGACTAGGTATGAGAAGAAGGGAGAAATTTCTTCTTGATTTATGAATTTTTAGATTTCAATTTAAAAGAAAAGTATTCCTTTGAATATTAATAGTATCAATATGTAGAAAAGAATAACAAAATGAGTAGCATTCCCACACAACCTTCACGAGTAGAGAAAAATACATCATAGATATGGGTTGGTTATAATCAAAACACTTGAGAAGCAAAGTTTAAAATGAAGCTAGATTATACCAAAACACCCATGGATTGGAAAAGAGTATATTATTCATACATGATGAAATATAAAATCATAACAATAAATATCAAACCTTAACCAATACCACCTAGGGGAAAGGGGGATTGGTTATGATCATCTAGGTTTGGCCCCATCTAGTAAGTGGCAGGTTAGCCTCCATGTGTTGCAAAAAATACTATCCATTAATAGTTTCCTGGGGTATAATCCCCATTGATATTGCAAGAGGCAAAATCCAAAATTCCATGTTCACATACAAGGGAACATAAATGGAGAGGCTACATGCATTCTCATGGTGCTCTTGGATCAATCTACTAGAGTGGTGTCTAGGCATGTCTGTTGAATATATTGCATAGGTAGGATGAATGGGAACATAAGAAAGAATAGAGTTTTATATAAGATTCACATGTCTCATAGTGTAGGCAGTACATACCAATAATATAGAATTTTGTGTAGGTTCTCTATATCCTAACACACCTTGTGTGATTATGCCTCAATTTTCAAGGACAAGTCGCCACAAATTAAATTTTCATCATACCAATAGAAGCTCACTGTGACAATACAATACAATTAATCATAATTCCTTATTTACATAGACAAATTAAAAATGAAACCCTAATAAGAAACAAGCAATAATTAAAATCTACATCTTAAGGTAGTTGGTTGCTAAGAAAGGAAACCTACCAAGATAAAGCAATAGGAAGGTATTGGTAGTAGAGAGATTATACCCATACACAATTAGATTTGAATAATATCAAAATAAAAACACATGCATTAGGGTTTCAAGTCATTTACAATGAGGGAATTGTGGGCTATGTATTCATGAGTAGTTGATATTTTATATAAAGGGACTTCCCCAAAAGTAATACACTAGGAAAATAGTTATTTTTTAGATTCTAACATAAGCTTCGAGATACTATGTATCCTGAAGATCCAAGCTTTCTATTTTTATTTCAACCTTTATATTTTATTTATATGTCCTTCAAGGGTTGAATCCAAGTAGAGCCACTTATAGCCTATGGTCTACTTGTATTTCATGAAATTTATGGCTTTCCCCACCTCCAATCCCTTCACCGTGATCTTGACATAGGGAGGCCAAGATTCAAAGAACAATAGTTTGGAATCAAAATCTACACACATTCAACCACAATATTGTCTAAGTTGGTTGGATGGAACTTAAGCTTAAAATTAGGCTATGGAATCTACGTTCAAGTTTTTATAGACACCAAATAATTCACCATGAAAATCCATTTGTGATAAAACCATACAAGCCAATAACCAAGGGGATTCGATTAAGATATTTCCACATGCACATGAGTTGAGAATATTAGAGACAATGGGATTTAAGTGAAAGGCCCATTCAAAGAGTGGATTCCTTCCAATCTAGAAAGGTCTTAATGGCTTTTTAGGCCTTCAAAATTCTCTAAAACACAAGAAAATTTTGTATTTTTTAATACAACAATAGTGACAAGCAAAGTCTCTAAGGAAATCCCCTTCTAAGCATATTTGTTATAGATGAACCCTTGGCTAACCTACAATCTAACAAAGAGATTTTCCATAAGTAACTCTAATAATCGATGTAGCACACAATGCATGGGCCAGGACATGGGTTTCGATAATGTCTAGAACACCATGTTTTCTCAAAATGTGATAGAGATCATATTTAATATGATGAAAAACCATTTCTTTGATATGTATTATCCCACGGAAAGGAGAAAATGAATTTTTCTAGTCTAGATCATGTCACCAGTAAAGGCACCTAGTAAGAAAAGTAGTACACATTAGTGGCAACCAAGATTTTGTTATAGATTTAGAATTTGGATTCTAGAGACAATGGATTGGTGATCCATTTTTTGATATTTGTTTTAACCCATTGGACTACAACATCCTAAAAATCCCTAGGGAAATCTCCAAAGGTGAAAGAAATACCAAAAAACTTGAACATTTACCTTTATGGGATCTAAGTCCATTTTTGGTTGACACGATAACTAGGCATTGGAATTGTCTTTAATAAGAACATTATGTCATAAACCATTGAATATTTTATCTTCAATTTGTGTGAAAAATATTAAGGAAGTCCATAGTGTTGGTCCAAGAGATCTCATCTTCAAGAATAGTAAAATATGAATCATCAATAAAGTGCCCATTGACTATATTTCCAACATTAGACTTTGGTAGGGGGATTCATCTTATCATACCTAGACTAAATATATTGGTTATGAGTAGAAGTGAGTTAGTACGAGGGAAATCAATAATGATTTTCCTAGTATTTTTTAGCGGAAGCGAGTCAATACAAGAAGAAGTGAGTTATTCAACCTTGGTAAGGGAAGGTGAAACCTTACTAATCAAGTTAGGGAAGGTGTAAGCTTACCAATAAAGTCGGGAAAGGAGAAATAAGTGAATTAATGGATTGTATTGGTAAGGGAAGGTGAAACCATTAAAGGATTTAAGGAATACTTGAAAGCTTGGAAAAAGAAGGATTGATAAGGCTTTAGAAATTAAACCCTAAATTTCCTTTGTTAAAGCTTTTGTGTTTCTTAGTATTTATGTATTTATAGATAGACATGATATTTAGAAACTAACACATAAAGGGGTAGGGATAATGGATAAAACTACCTATTAAAGTGAAATAGGATAATCACTATATATTTTACATATTTGATGGAAAGAGAAGAAAAGACATAAACTAAAAGATATTCCACACTATGAATAAATAAGGATAAAATACCAATTCTTTTCGAAATGACAAAATAAAAGTTCACTCAATCGTATTATAGGATTTATTGAAGTTGAATTCAATGAAAAATACCTTGAGGCCAGATCATATAGCCCACTCCATACCCTCCCACACAACAACGATGTTGTATAAAATGTAGTTCCCATTAATGAATGGTATTATATTAGGATAAACATTTTTTGGGAACAAATGTTTGGTATTCAAATACAATTTTTTGACCACGATTTTGTATCATAGATTAAGTAGGGTAATGGGTCTCCTACCAATAATAAGCTTCGGGTCATCAAACTTATAGATGAATTTGATGAGACCCTAGTTAAATATGGTCTCTAGGGATTGAGATTCTATGGATTCATGATAAAATTTTAGTAGGTATGGCTCCAACAAATCCTAGGCGTATTTATATATTTCACATGGAAATATATCTATCGCATGGTATTTTCCATCTACCATCTCATTCAGGGTGGGTTTGAGCTCATCGAGTGAAAATGGCACATCGCAAGCTCATTATTAATCCTCTAAAAATTTGTAAGTTGTCTCGAAAAAACGCTTTTGAATATTTTACTTCATTGTTCTTTCATAGCTTCAGTGGATTCAACATTTGTGATACAACTATGAGTCATTTTAAGTGTCAAGAAATATCCACTCACACCTTTGGAGAATATATATTTGAATAAAGATATAGTATGTGAGTCAATTTTTCTAATCCAGTGTATTCATGCATGGATTTTGAGACCTTTTTCTTCATTTACATCCTCCACCTTGAGTGTATGTCATAATTATTTTACATATTTTTTCTTGTAATCATTATAAGGGAACCAAAAATATCTCCTTATATAACCCTTCCTATTCTTCCCACATGACCTTGTTATGCTTCCTTCTAATTATAGATATTTGGTAGTCATGGGCCATAACGAAGTCCATTATGCATGAAATGGAATATTCCCCTCAAAGGATCCAGCGTGTGACTCCACATGGCCATGTTACCAAATTACAAATAGTATGTTGTTGAGTGCCCTTAATCTATCTGTCCACAATATGATCATTGGATGCCTGTTGTAGGCAGTCGGGGTTGAGCTTTGTTGGTGTCACTTGTTCTGCTACTTCTGAGGTGTCCAATAATGGTGGGAAATAAGGGCAAAGGAGATGCACGTTGAACATTGGGTGCAAACCAAGGAAAGGAGGAATGTTGAGCTCAAAAGAATTATCCCCCACGGCCTTGGTGATAGTGTACAACCCATAACGGAGTGGGCGAAGCTTCTAATGAGGTCCTGTAAGGTGTTCTTTCTGCAAGTGCAACCAAACTTTGTCACCCACCTGAAACTTATGCAGCACTCGATGTTGATCGTGGCACTATTTGTACTTTTCATTGGACTTCTATAGGATATCCTGAACCTGTTGGCAGATGTGCTAGATCCACTTAATGAACTGGGTGGCTTTGTCAGCTTTAGTTGGAGTAGGAGATGAGTCAGTCAAGGCGACCGCAAGGGGAAGTGCAACATCTATGGGTCCCAATGGTTGGAATCCCAACCCCACTTGAAAGGGGTTGTGGTCGGTTGAGCTATGCAGGGCTCAATTGTAGCTATGCTGGACATAGGAAGGCTCTCATCCCATGTGTGAGGGTTCTTTGAATTATACATGCGAAGGATATACACAATCATTTGATTTACAACCTCAGTTTGGCAATCTATCTGGGGGTGGAAGGCCATGGATTTGGTGAGCTTGGTGTCCAACAGTGACCAGAGGCTTGACCAGAATGTGATGAGAAATCAACTATCCCGATCTGAGACAATGTTTTGTGGGATTCCAAAATGTACCCAGACTCGTTCAAAGAAGAGCTTGGCAGTGGCCTCTGCAGTGATGCTCTTCTTGCAGGCAACCAGAATCACCATCTTAGAAAAGCAATCAACAACCACAAAAACACAGTAATTTCCCTGCTTGGTGGATGGGAGGCCCGACATGTAGTCCATTGAGATGGATTCCCATGGCCTGTCAGGAGTAGGAAGAGGGGTGTATAGGCCCTGTTTCTTAGTGGTCGGTTTGGCAATAGTGTAGGTAGTGCAGGCCCTGATATACTTGTTGACCTCCTGTCAAAGTTTCGACCAGTAGAAATGTTTCTGTAGTATCCCCACTATCTTTTCAATGTCGAATTGTCCTGCCACCCGACTGTAGTGGGCTTCCAAGATCATCTTTGCTCACTCACGTGATGGAACACAGATATGGCCCAGACGACACAAAAACCCATCCTGAAGATGGAAATTATTGACAACTGCGTTTGCACCCAACATTTGGTAGGTGGTGGTGAAGTCAGGGTCTGTCTCATAAAGTTGGGGCCATCTAGATGTCTCATGGCTGCAAGAGTCTAGCACCATGGTGAGTGCCGCAACTGGCATTCTACTGAGGCAATAAACGACGTGATTGGTGCTTCATGTTTTATACTTGATGTTGAGGTGGAATTGTTGCAAGTATGTGGACCACTTTTGATGGCGGTCATTCTGCAATTTTCCTTGCATCTACATGAACTGTAGTGGCTTATGATTAGTGTGGATGACTGTCTCCTTCCCAAGAATGTAATGTCTCCACTGGCAGCATGCTTGCACAATGGAGTACATTTATTTTTCATAAGTAGGGTACTTACGGACAATATCTGACAGTGTCTCACTATGATAGGCCACAGGGTGGCCGTGCTGAGTGAGAATGGTGCCCACATCATAGTCTGAAGCATCTGTCTCGATCTCAAAAGGATGTTGCAGGTCTGGTAGTGAAAGTACTGGGGCAGAGCACAGGCGTTGCTTCAAATAATCAAACGCTTGTTGTTGGGACCGACCCCATGAAAATTTTGCCTTACCACCACCTTTGTTTATTTTGCTGAGGGCCCATGCAATATGGGAGAAACCCAACACGAACCTGTGGTAGAAATTGGCAAGGCCCAAGAAGCTCCGAAGCTAAGTGAGTGTTGTTGGGGCTGGCTAGTCACAAATGAATTGGATCTTGGTTGGATCCACATGTACACCATGCTGATCAATGATGTAGCCCAGGTAATGGACCATGTCCATGCCGAAGGAGCATTCTTCCAAGTTGGCATATAGCTTGTGCTATCGCAGGGTGAGCAAAACCTGTTGAATATGCTGCAAGTGTTCGGCCCAAGTCTTCCTATAAATTAGAATGTCATCCAGATACACCACTACAAAAGTATTGGTGAATGGTTGCAGGATATCATCCATCATCCTCATGAAAGTGGCTAGAGCATTTGTCAAACCAAAGGGCATGACCAACCATTCAAAAAGGCCTTCCTTTGACTTGAAGGCAGTCTTCCATACATTTGTCTATTCTATCGGGACCTGGTGGTAGCCAGACTTTAGATCAATCTTACTAAAGTATTTTTCCCCCGTGAGTTGATCAAGGAGGTCTTCAATTTGGGGAATCGGGTACCGTTTTCTGACTGTGATTTTATTCAGAGGCCAGTAATCAATATAGAGTCACTAGGTTCCATATTTCTTTTGTACCAACATGATTGGGCTCCCGCAAGGTGATGAGCTGGGGCGGATGTGCCCCTTGTGGAGAAGCTGTTGGATCTATCACTTGATCTCCTCATTCTCTAACAAAGAGCGACAATAGACTGGCCCATTGGGTAGCGGTGCGCCAAGGGTCAGATCGATGGGGTGATTGACCTGGCACTACAGAGGTACCCCTGTAGGTGAGGAGAAGATATCAGAGTATTCTTCCATGACCTTATCTACTTGCTTCTGCTATGTGGAGAGGTCGGCCACAGAGACCCTGGATGTGGCTATGATCTTTTTCTTATTCTGAGAGTGAATCAAGAAGAAGACAAACTTCCCCATCTAAGAGATGACCTTCCTGCATTGCTTAGCAGAGATCAAGGAAATAGCACTAGGTGGGATTGCCTCGGGTATCCTGTACAATTTCCTATTCAAAGTAATAATAACACTATGAGGCCTAGACTCATATATAACATGACGTTTCCATAAATAAGGTTGGTCCAAAATAACATCACAAACTTCGAGAGGAGAAACATGAAACAATACCTCATCTTTGAAGGGCTTGATGCCGTATGACAGTCGACATTGTTGGCTGACACGAAGACCGCTTCCTTAGCGGAGGCATCCAATGGTGTATGGTTGTGGGTGCAGTGTTGTTGGCAGGGCCAACTGCTTGATGACCTATGTTGAGATGAGGTTCTTCTGGCTACCGTGATCAATGATAAAGTGTAGTGGGTTGCCTTTTACCCACATCTATGAATGGAAGAAGCACTCTCCTTCTTCTAGCTCGTCTGGTTCACCAGGCTGGAGCTTGGTGGTAGCAACGGTGGCACTGGGTTCTGCATCAATGATCCTTCTTCCCCTTTCTAGTTCTGGCTCAAAGTCATATTCTACATCTGATTCAGAGGCTTTCACTTCCGACACCAGTGACTTCTTTGAGCGACAGTCAACAGTGTTATGCCAAGGGCTCTTATGGAAGTGGCACCACTTCCTGGTATCTTTCTTTGTCTTTTTGGTGTCCTTCTTTTCTTGCGGCTTGGACTGGTTGTCCTAATACTTTCGATATTTTCTCTGTCCTTTGTTTGGTGGGTTGGGCTGCCCTTTCCTGGCTTTTGTTGTGAGGGGTTTCCAGGCCCAAATTGTTGTGTCTTTTGTTTGAGCTTCTGCTCGATTTTGATGGCATATCGGTAGGCCGCGCCCAAGAATGATATGTCCAGAAATTCCATTTCAGTCTAGATGTATCTATGTAGAGCACCACGATACTTGAGAACCAGATGTCACTCTGAATCTTTGATACCCAACTTGGTGCGCAAGGTATGGAAGATATTTGTGAAATCTGGCACTGCTTGGTCTCTTTCTTGCCACAGTGTGGTCCATTTGGTATATAGGTCGTCATAACTTCCGATAGGGTAGTATTGTTCCTTAATAGCATCCCTGAAGGATTCCCAGGTGGTTGTGACTGAAAATAATGAGGTTTCCTCTGTTTCCTTTTTGCTCACAGAAAGTTTCCCACCAATCTTTGACATGGGGAATGACTTTGAGGAGCGCAAAAGTAATCTTTTCTTTATTCAAAAAGTTATGGAGAGAAAAATACCCTTCTAGTAGATTCAACCACTTGTCTACAACATCTACGTCTATCTAACCTTCAAATATAGGAATATTGAAGTTTATTTGTACCTTGAAGGGGGTGGAACCTCTGTTCAAAGAAGATGTGTCGCTTGTTGGTAGTCGTTGAAGGATTTGCATGAAACTATCCATCATCTCGTTCCTCTATTGCATGAGGGCTTCCTCAATCAATAGTTTGAAAGGATATCCTATCCCATAATCTTTCTTTTCCCCTGCCATGGGAGGTCGCTTGGGTGTGTGAGAGCTTCTTTCCTCAAGAGAAACAAGCTCGAGACCCAACTCTTTGTACTTTGACCTTGTTGGGGACATGCATTAAGATGACAAGGAGCATACCTCTCTGATACCACTGATACAAATTTTATGAGAAAAACAAAATGAATACAGATTATTAACAGTTATTAACACAAAATAACAGAGATATAGTAAAACTGGTTTTCTATTCAATAACAAAATAAGCTGAAACTATAAAATGCAGCGGAAACAAGCTTGCTGGAATGGTGGCGGCTTATCTTTGAGAAGAGATGTGACGACAACCTGCATTCGCAAGAAGAAGGTTACAATGAGGCTCTAAAGTCCTTTTTTTACAATAAGCAAGAATGCCAAAAACCCTAGACATCCAAAAACCTAACCCTAGGAGATGAAGCGCCAAAAGTCATGTGGGCCCCGTTTGGGTAAGTTAGTACATCAACTTCCCGAGGTCGTAACTTTTAGATATGATCTCCGTTTTAGGCGTGTGATAGCCTGTTGGAAAGGTATTGTCGAGGTGATTCATTTTGGGGGCTCAATCATGCGTTTCGATATCATTGAGGAGATTGATCCTGAAAAACCTTCATTTAAGCCCTCAAAATGGCCCTGGAAGTTAAAACTGCTAAAAATAGTAAATTGCCAAAATTGTTAGAAAATTATTTTGAGCTAGTTGGAAAAGGTGGGTGGCCACCAATATCCATATGGATCAAACTACTAAAGGAGAAACAACTATATTCCAAACCATCCAAATGTTTCTTTGGAGTGAAGGAGGTAGAGTATTTGGGTCATATTGTATCTCATGAAGGTGTCAAGGTAGACCCTAACAAGATTAAGGCCATGATAGACTGGCCAATTCCCAAAACATTGAATAATCTTAGAGTATTTTTGGGTTTGACAGGTTAATACTGCAAGTTTTTTTGGCACTATGGAAGAATAGGAGCACCTTTAACGACACTAACTAAGAAGGATGCATTTTCATGGACTCCAGAGGAAACTAAACATTTTGAACAACTTAAAGAGGTGATGTGCAAAGCTCTTGTCTTGACCACTCCAGACTTCACAAAAACCTTTATTGTGGAATGTGATGCCTCAGGAAATGGAATTGGTGTTGTCCTAATGCAAGAAGGAATACCCCTAGCTTTTGAAAGTCGGCCACTCAAGGGAAAGGACTTACACAAACCCATTTATGAGAAGGAAATGATGGCAATACTACATGCATTGAAGAAATGGCATCCTTACCTAATAGGTAGTCACTTCAAGGTCAAAACAGATCATGATAGTCTTAAATACTTCTTGGAACAAAGACTATCTTCAGAAGAACAACAAAAATGGGTAACCAAGATATTGGGTTATGATTTTGAAATTGTCGATAAAAAGGGGAAGAAAAATGTTTTGGTAGATGCACTCTCAAGAAGGATGAAGATGTTGAGGCATTTCTCTGTGTTATCTTGATCATCCAACCCAATTAGATAATAGAAGAAAGGGATGAATGGAAGAATGACGAAAAAGTGTGGACTTTCATTCAAAAGTTGTAACAGGATTCCAGTGCATCAGATACATTTAGATGGAAAAATGATTCACTATGGTACAAAGATCGCTTATATTTGTGTAAGAAATCCCAGATCAAACAAAAGGTACTATTGAAATTGCACACCTCTCCAGTAGGAGGGAACTCGAGATTTTTGAAAATCTACCATAGAGTCAAGAAGGATTTTTTTTGGGATGGCCTTAAAACTGATGTTCAAAGATTTGTGGTAGAATGTTTGGTTTTCCAACAAAATAAGGTGGAAACAATTAAAACCCCAGGTCCTTTACAACCATTAGCCATCTCAGGTCAGTGCTGGGAAGACGTTTCCATGGATTTCATCACAAGGTTACCGAAATCTAAAGGAAATAGTGTCATTATGGTGATTGTTGATAGACTGACCAAGTACGCACACTTTTGTCCACTCTCTCATCCCTTCAAAGCTAGTATAGTTGCCACTGCATTTATGGAGACAATTCAAAAACTACATGGAAACCCAAAGATTATTGTAAGTGACAGAGATCACATCTTCCCTGGACATTTTTGGACATAATTATTTTCTTGTTTGGGTACTCAATTGGCTCATAGTTCATCCTATCATCCTCAATCTGATGGACAAACTGAGATAGTGAACAAATGTTTGGAAGGATACCTTCGTTGCTTTGTTTCTGATAAACAAACACAATGGTTCAAATGGTTACCCTTGGCAGAATGGTGGTATAAAACTTCCTTTCATACTGCAACAAAAATGACACCATTTATGGCACTCTATGGATACCACCCTCCTTCCATCACTTCTTCTCTAAAAGAAA